>QANX01003070.1:0-16039 GCA_003254975.1 Ochetophila trinervis
GAAAAGGCGACGCTAGCGTCTCCGATTATATGAAAAAAGGCGATGCTAGCGTCTTCGATTATATGAAAAAAGGCGACGCACGCGTCTCCGATTCTAGGCCAAAAGTGCGCGTAAACAATGAGAAACGGAGACACTTGCGTCGCCGATTTGATGAAGATACTGCGACACTTGCGTCGCGAATGTATAACGGTTATCAGCGACGCCATGCGTCGCCTTAATCCTTATTTTACGGCGACGCAATTTGGACGTCGCGAATGTTTTTGTACTTTCGGCGACTCTCCTTTCCGCGACACATGAATTTACGTCGCCGTTTACAATTAGCGACGCTAGTTTTGCGTCGCCTATTAGGGTTTTTGGCGTAGTGCGCATTTCTTGATTAAGTAAAAGAGCCAGAACTTCTTCAACCTCAATCAGCATTCAATTGGAATTAACATTTGCTATAATTGCATCATATTCAAAGGGGAGGCCCTGCAACAAATACATTATAAAGTCATCTTTGCTTACCTAAATCTCTGCCATAATGAGACCATCGGAAAATTCTTTGAGTTTGGTATAATAAGCAATCACAGTGAGACCTTCTTTCTTTGTTGACTGAATTTGTATCTTCATCTGCATTAGTTTGGCACGAGATTGAGTGCCAAAAAGTCGGGCCAGAGATGTCCAAAATCCATAGTATGTTTCAGGATCGGTTATTAATGTTTGTACACCTGGTGAAACAGAAGATTGCATCCAGCCAAGTAAAGCATTATTCAGTCGGTGCCAGAGAAGGAATTCGGATTGTGAATCAACGTAGAACTTGATAAGGCCTCTTCTTGTCGAACAGTAATGAACTCAGCCGGTTTAGAAATTGCTTCAGTAATAAAACCTTTTAAATTGCTGCCAACAATGGCAGGAAAAATTTGTGCTTTCCATAAAATATAATTATTGTGTTCCAATTGATAAGGAAAATTATAATTTGGAAGGGCAACTTGACTTAATTCTGGAATTTTTGAAGAAGAAGAGTTGGAAGAGTTTAAAGCTTTTTTTGTTTTGTTTGACATTTGTCTAGTTTCTATGATACCATATGAGATTTGAATAAGGAGCAGTAATTGTATTCATAGTTTGTAAATGATTTATACAGGAGACTTAGTTACAATGATAAGTACCTTATAACATATATACAAATATGAAGAGATATATAAAAACAAGATAATAACTCTTAATCTAACATAACAACTAGATAACTCCTAGGTTACTTCTAACTGTCTAACACCTACACATTAAATTGCAATGTATTCATTTTTTTTAGACTAGCCCCACCTAATCATTTATCATTTAATTCAAAAGTAAAAATAGAAAATTATTATATCTTTTCTATTCAGCGGCACCTTCTTATTTATGCTCCTTTTTTAATTTTTTTTTATCTTGATATTCTTCGCTTGAAAATTAAAGCATGAGTCCACAATGATTAAAAAATTCCAAAGCTTAAAGATTTACAATTTTCTTTCTTTTATTCAGCCGTTTTTCTCATTTATTTGGGTTTTTTAGTTTCCCACAAGGTCTCTGAATCTAAAGGTGAAATATAATAAAGGATGGTAGAATTTTGTTGAAAAGATTCTAACATAAATTTTCAAGGCGAAAATTTGAAAAACAATTAGTTTTGAAGACTTTGTAAAATATTAAAAAATTTGCAAAGTGAGTTAGACAAAAAGTTGTCAACCTCGCCTTGAGAATATCATCTTACCTACCAATTAAATCTAATTATGCATTATTGAACTTCTGTAAAATCATTGTTGAACCCAATATCTTTAATTTAATATATAATTAATTTTCATGTCATGCCTATTACTTTTTAGTTTTGATTTTTCATTTATATACGATTTTAAACATAAGTTAAAATAACCAATTAATTATAATTTTTTTTAAATAATTTTTATATATTAAAACTGTTGTTTCTATTTATTTATTTTTTCACCATTCTTGAGTCATGCTTCTATGCTTTTACTTGTATATATAACATTACTGATTTTAAATGAAGATGATGGAGATAAAAAAAAAAAGAGTTAAAAAAAAAAGAAAAAGATAAGAAAATAAATTAAAAGGTGCGCCGAAGAGAAAAATTATTTTCAGTTTTTAAATTTAAATTAAATAATAAATAAACTAAAAATATTTTATTACGCTGGCAGCTTTTTATCAGTGGGGTGCTCCAGCTGAACATTTAAGGACGGTTCCATATAAAATTTTCTCCCACAGAGGCGAATTATAAACCGACATCTCCTTTTTTGTCCGTAATCAGCGCATTTAAAATAGAAGGAGAAATATTGTCCAAAAAAATAAAAATAAAAACCCAAAACAAAGGCTACAATCATTAGCCAAAGAAAACTTTGCAAGACAATCGCACTTTTGTTAGCAGACCTATAAAAGTATTGCACTGCTAATATACTGTACTTAATTAATTGAAACATTGAAAAATTCATTACTTTTGGCAGTTTGTAGATGGATTGGCCAGTGAAAGCTAACTATTTTCATGGATCATCTTATAATAATATTGTACTATCCCACACGAGAGCCTATTAAAAAAACGTTAAACTGATAACTTCAATTGATAGTTTAATAAATTAATATTATATTAAATAATATTAATTATGTAGCATATTCCCCCTTTTAAGTAAAGAATGGAGACTATTTACCCCAAAAAAAAAAAATTTAGAGAATGGAGACGGAAGACGCTCGAGTTCTTATTCCATTAAGGATAGTATAATCTTGCCTCCAGATCAGTGCGTACGTTTTTTTCGTTACCTTCCTATATCTTTTGTAACTATTGATCTATATATATGTCCTTACAAGAATATAATAAATGCAGATTCTTTTATTAATGTTACTGAATGTATAAATATTTTTAACTACTATTTATATAATAATATTATGATATAAAGGACAATATTATTATATAATAGTTAAAAATAATTATTGAAAGAAATCAAAATTAATGATGGATTCCATATTAATGAAAGGATCAACATTTATCATAACTTTATGATGACAAATAGTCAATACATCCACAATAATAGAAGAACAGATAAGAGGGCAAGGAGGAAGGTTTTCACACTGGTCTTGAGGCAAGTGTCGTCATTCATGAAATCCATTTTGCATATTTTATTATACTATAAAATTCTTAAATGTTACTTGTATTTTGATACAGCTACTTTCAAATTGTAATAATTTAGACTTTTAACTTTTTAATTTAGCATTTTAGATTTTAGATTTTTAAATTTGTTACAATGTGGGCACAGCCTTGTTTGATTTTTAACTAGATGGTTAATCAACCGTCTCATATGAATAGTATTTATAAATTTATCAAGTTTTAAACTAAAAAGTATTATAGTGCAAACTAGAATGAAAGTATCAATTTTGACTATATGCTTTGCTAATATCTGTCTATTGGGGCGCGATAACATGTAATTGCAATTTTTTTTAATTTTTTTTTTATAGAGACATGTAACTACATGGACCAGTAATAATTGTTTATAATTCAACTTTTGATGGGCAATATCGTCCATAGCAACATTTATGCAAAGTCATAATTTTATTTCAATAATTCAATTACAGCTTTAAGCTGTTTGAATAATATATTATATGGATTATATGGACTTTAATGTTTTAATAATGAAATTAAACACATAATCAGTTAATTATAATAAGGCCCTTTAAAATTACTACTTTTTATTTTTTGGTGGGTCAATTAGACCAAAAAGAAGTGATGTATCTTTATCAGTAGAATCCTAATAAGATTTAAGCTCATCTCTATATTTAAATATATTATTATAATAATAATTATTATTGTTATTTTGTGTGGGTTATAAATATAAAATGAGGGTCATTGTTTTTAAACATAGGTAAAAGAGCAGAGAGTTGAAAGAGTTAGTTTCATATTGGTCTCCATAACCCGTTTATTGTTTTGTAAGTTCTATAACAATTGAGAATCAATGATAAAAATTCCTAATCAAATTATGCGGAATAATATGTTGATATATGCTATTGAATAACATAAAATTTAAATGAAATAATTAATTTATCTGCTGCATTATGTTAATTAAATTTTAACATAAAGTTGGCTTTTGTCCCATATATCCCACAAAGAAGTTATACAAGAAATGTTAAATAATTAATAAGGGGTGGTCCATTTGAAAGACACATAAAACTGTGGTTAGTCTTAGACATAAATGGTGGCGCTTTCTTTTAAGAAGGGTAGCTAATAGTCAAAATTTGTGATGCTTTATATTGGTAAGTTTTATTTATTTTTAATGATATTTCGAAGCGCTATTTTTTTTTAAATTTTGTCACTTTAATGGCGCCATAAATTATCATTCATTTTTTATAATTAATTTTAATATTAATATTATACTTAAAAAAATAAAAAAAATTATACACAAAAATCACAATATATTTATAATATTTATAATTAATAAAACATACATATAACAATTAAATGATACAAATAATTAAATATCAATATAATATATACATGGAAAATTAATATATATGCTATTGCTAATTAATTGATATATATGACAATTATAATATATCATAAACGAAAACATATTTTCAATCCATTCTTATCTAATTGGTTGATATCATCTTGTGTCCAGTTGATTCCATTGTACTGCACGTATGAAACAAATTAGAAAAAAATATAAAAACAATTTATTTTTAAAAAATATATAGGATAAGTACACTGAAATAAAAGATGTAATATTAAAATTATTGTTCATTAGTAATTACTATTTCATTTAATTAGACTGGACTTGCATTTTTCTAATGATATTTCTCATTATCATCATAACAAAGTATCCACATTTTCTATTGTTGTGCTGTATATGAGTCTACATTTGAAAAAATAAAATATTAATATATTTTTAAGACATGCTCTTACCGGTTTTAGAAGATAACCCATAACAGAAGTAAATGGGGACGAGAAGCTCAGAAAATGGAGTGAAACTTATTGAAACAGAAGCACGACAAACACAAAAAAAATCCAGATGAAACCCACAGCAAAACAAGCAAAGGTCAAATATCCTTTTCAAAATTTACAAATTTAACAAATATTATTCAAAATACAAGCATCAAAGTAAACAATGTTCAAAATCGGCACACCCATTAAGAAGCAAACACAAACATCAATGTTCAAAATCGGCACAGTTACAAAAATCAAAAATCAAAATCAGCACACCCACACACCCCAGGCATCAAAATCGGCACACCCACAAATTCCAAGCATCAAAATCAGCACACCCTTAAAGTCAAACATAAAAATCAGCATACCCATAAACCCTAAGCATCAAAATTGGCATACCCAACCGTAAATACCAAACTCATAAAAGGTACACATACATTTTTTAAAAACTTCAAAAAAAGTTATAAAATACACTTACCCGACACTCAGTTATTTGATTTTCCTTATTTCTCGATGCCGATCACGTTTGTTGTCTAATTTGCTGTGTTTTTTATTAGCAATGGAGGAAACACTTAAAAAAAAAACATCGCGGGAACTAAAAAAGTGAAAAGGAAGACAAAGCGAGCAGTGAAAATAAAAAAGAAAAGGGCGACATTTGCCTCAAGCAAGTCACAAAATGGCAATGCTTTTAGTAAAAACGTCACAAATGGCAATGTTTTTGCTAAATTGTCACAAAATAGTCACAATTTTTTAGTTGTAATTTGCAGCAACTTCATAAAGTGGTCCAAATGTGGTAACCTTTCTTTATAAAAATATCAAAATTGGTTCATTTTTTGTGATGCTTTTGTGAAGCATTCTTTTTTTAAGACCATTAATTCATGATGCAAATTGTCATAAATATTTTAAGTTTGCCACATCTTTAGCAACATTTCAACAAAAATGTTATTTTTTTTTTACATTTCTTGGCGCTTTGTTCAAAAATATTTTTTATTTAGTATCGCTAAATAGGATAATTTCACATACTGTATTGCAACGCTTCTTAAAATTGAGTCAAAAATAATTACTTTTATGCAATACTTGCTTCAAAAGTGCCCTCATTAAGGCGATGCTTTAGGAAAGCATCCTCATACTTCGAAACATTTTGCAACACTTATTCACAAAAGCATCGAAATTAATTTAATTTTTTGTGATGCTTTTAGTAAACGTCCTTTTTGTTTTACTAATTTGGACGCTTTGTTATGAAAGCGTCACTTTTTGGCTTATATTTTTGTAAAGTATTATTTTTATTGATCATTTGGCAATACTTTGTTAATAAGCGTCATCAAATGGTGAAGCTTTTCGGGAAAAAAAAAACATTATTTCTATTTGACTAATTTGCGACGCTTTGTTATAAAAGTGTCACCATTTAGCAATGTCTTTGTAAAGTGTCTTTTTTTTTATTATAAATCTTTTAGTGACACTTTGTAAGTAAGCATCATCGTTTTACTTTGGAAAAGCATCACATTTGTGTTAAGCTTTACTAAAGCGTCACTCTTTAGCGTAACAGTTTGCGACATTTGTTTACTAACGTGTCACATATACTGCAAAGCACACTTTTTATTTAGCGACTTTGGTAAGAAAATGTATTTTTTTTTATTTTAAAACATTTCTATTTCAGTGTTGCTAAATATGATATTTCTGCATAGTAATAATAGTACATATATAAATGATAAATTTATTAGCAGGATAGGTGATATTTTTAGCATTATTAAATGTTAGCATCAATTAGTTATAATAGCAGTAAGAGATGTATTTATTACTATTAATAAGGGGGTTATAATAGATAATTTAAAATCAGATTGCAGTGGGAAACTTTTAGATGCTAGTAATAAATACATAAAAAGTACTTTTGGTTTTTAATGATTTAAAATCTAATTTTAAATTTTTTAAATATATAAAATAAAAATTTATTTTGGTGTGATATCATTTTTTTTTTGCTGAAATAAAAAGGACATATCCGTAATGGAGTCATATGTTCAGGAGTTATCTAGTGAGTAGGTCAAACTCATGCGTTTTTTCAACCTAGTAGGAGTCTACACTGGGGACCCATGTCACTGGAAACTCCCTCTCCCTCGTGCGATAGCAGTGGTGAGGAGCACTTGAGTCTAAGTGGGTCTACCAATACTCGAACCTCAACTCCCATACTCGCAGGTGTAAAGGCTCGGCTGACTCCTACTACTGAGCTACACCCTCAAGTGTTATTTTGGTGTGATATCATGTGCGTACGTCCGTCCGTCCCTAACAAATTATTAATATCAAATTAATAATAAAAAAAAATTATAGACTAAATAATGTTAGAGGTACCAATTAATATATCAAAATATTTATCATAATGATGTGGCAAAGTGATATATTTATTTTATTAGTTGAAACTATAATATACTATAAATATTAATAAGTGTAATTAAATTGAAATCAATAATATAATAACACTTATCAATTGGTAAATATCTTAGTAAATTAGTTGGTATTTCTTTCCATATATATGTGGTTAGAAGTGTCAATTTGGATCATTACACAAAATTCAACTTGAAAACAACTCATTTAAGTTAACCCGTTTATTTTGAAATTGAAATGAATAAATTAAATTAATATTGCATAATAATAATAATAATAATAATAAATAAATAAATAAATAAATACATACATATTTTTAATTAACTATAATGTAAAAATAGTAAAATAATATAAATAATAATAATATTCTATTAAAATATATTAAACATATCAACCCGTTCAACACGCTTTAAAAACGAATTGATACAAATAACGGAAATTGTCACTCCTTTGTGTGGTATGTGACCCAAAATTTGAAAGGACTTCCAGTCTATTTGGCATAAATATCTTCTTGATAGATATAGAATCCAAAATTTAATTTTCAATGATTCAGTCTAAATCTTAATTAGATATGATATGTCAATTATTTCTTTTTAAAGCTTTTTTTAGTAGATTACTTCTTGATAAGCACATTATTAAATGTTTGATTTGTCTAATAGATCTCTCACAAGTATATTTTTTTTTGGTGAATATTTCTCACAAATAGATAAATAGATATTCAATTTAATTTGACTGTTTTATCTTTTTTTCTTTTTGATACATAAGCTAGACAGAGTTTTTGAAGAGATATTAGAAATGTTGTTTTTTTTTTTTTTAAATAGCACTTTATTTTTGTAATGTTACAAATAAATTTTTAGAACGACTAGAATCATTGAAGACATATTATTCTTTTATTTTATTTTTTTTCCTTTTAATACAACTGGGTTTGGGTCATCAGTTTAACACTTCACAAGAATTGCATCTACATTGCTGACTGGGTCTGGGTCATCAGTTTTAACTCTTAGCAGGAATTGCATCTAACTTTGCTGACTGTAACATGAAGAATAAAATGTTTAAAACAAACATAAAACCAAGATACATATATAATTTTCATTTCTATTAAAAAAGAAAAAAATGTAAACGAAGAGCAAAGGAAAGAACCTAGTTAGATCACTGACTCCATTTCAAAGAAGAACCCGTAGTCTGGTAGGAGTAAATGACATGATAGAATGACATGATAGAATGGAAATGTGGTTCATTTTAGATTGCCGACAAATTAACACACTAGTTGACTATCATCTTACCGACCGCCACCTCACCACTCCTAAGTCCTAAACTTGTCATCACATTTCTATACCAAAGAAAATTAAGCCATGGACCAAGACGAATTAAGCCAAACACAAATTCAATTTTAATTACAGTAGATTCTTTTCCAAGAATTGGAACTAATTATAAGTTCAAAAGCAAATTAAACCTGTAAGCATTAATAGTTGTCTTCAAACGCTAATGAAAATGATAATAAAATGTGCTTGTAAGCTATTTCAGAATTTTATTTTAGCCAGAATCCTGAATTTTTTTTCCATATATAGGAATATATATATATATATATATATATCTTAGATAATTATATATGCTAATGAAAATAATAATATTAATTATATGGATAGTTGGATAGATTCAATTGAAAAAGTTTATGTCCTTTTGATTGAATAGTTTTGCATTTTCACATGGTTGTGTTTTTTTTTAAATGAACTATTTGTGAAACAGTTCAATCTTTTGTGAAGTTATATTACTTAATAGAAAAGTTTTTTAGTTATATATATATATATTATATATATAAGTGCATACGAAGTAGGACAGAAAAATAGATGAGAAGATAGATACATAAACATATTGCATAATCATTTAGTGGAAAATGAAAAAATATTTGGTTCTATCCAAGGTTAGAGAAATCTATGTTATTCTCGAACAATTGATAGCTTTATCCTAGAAGACAGTGACCTACTAAACTTCAGCACCAAGAAATGGGTGAAAAATTGTTTTTAGGATATTGCTCATGCAGCAAGACTCTATTTCAATTCAATTTTGTATATCAAATTCTATTTATTAAATTCTATTTTTAATTATTTTTACATTGTTTGTGAATTTTTCAACCTTTTTCCCGACAATCTAAAGACTATTGTATTTTACAAACAATGTATGTGAACGATAATATGATTAGGTTATGTGTTATTCATTTGAGTTTGAATGAATGTTGAAAATAAAATTGAGTCTTATGAAAACTTTTATCAATCGAAACCAAGTGAATAGGTTCGATGAATGGTGTAATTTTGTTTATATGATTGGGTATTTTCATGGCATTGATTTGGACTTAAATTTAGTTATATAGGAGAGAAAGTAATGTTGAAAATTGATAAGTTTTGAAAATAAATTACATGACAGCAATGTTAATGTCAAGCACGTTACATGTTTTGTTGTTTTAATTGGTAATCTAGTCGATAACAGGCGGAAGGACAGATGCCATGTCAGCAGGCACCTGTTATGTATAATTATTATTATTTTTTTTTATTTTTTTATTTTTTTATTTTTTATTTTAAAAAACATCTAGTTATTTTAATGAAACGTTGTGAATGAAAGATTATATCTATGCGAATTATATCATTGCTTTGGTTATATCTTGTTAGCGGTTTTGGATATGTAGATAGTTTTATGAACTAAGAGGCATCCTATTGATTGTGATTGTTTGCATAGAATATACATGCCAAAAAGCCAGATAAAGGCTTAGTTAAGGCAATGCAGTGAAAATATTTGAACCAAAAATGTTATGAAAATAAAAATTTGCAATGATAACCAGAGAATAAGATCAAAGGATTCATCTTCTGTATGTATATCAGATTTTGAGGGCTATGGCCTATTATTATTCCTCTCTGGTTTATGCTTATTGATAGGTGTTTCGGATTAGAGTTTTACCAAGAAAACTAAAATTGTGATTTTCTATGATTGGCATGGAAAATTTGAGAAATTTGAATTATTTGGTTTAAACAACATGAATAAAATTTTTGTTGAGAGTTGGTTTTACTCATGATTTTAGACTAATTTGACACCATAGATCAACTCTAAATGGAGGGACGAGCGAACCCAATAAGCAGCATTGAAAAAGGCGGCTGGAAAATGGGTTTTCAGTTGGGTATGAATATGGATCTGCAACCCGTCAACCTGTAAACAGGTTGACCCACTGGAGGTTAAAGATGATAAAAAATGAAAAAGAAAAAGGCGCATGAGTTTGGGATTGGAACCAATGTGACCCATGCAAGAAGGTGTCTATTGAAGCTCAATTAACTAACAAGTCACGCTTTAAAATTTATTAAGTTATTTGTATAAAACATATACACATTCAGTTATATAAGGTGCAATGATAGCACCTGAGTTGCTTGCAATTTTCAGGCTCAATAGCCTGCAAACTTCAGGCGCAATAACAGGTGCCATAACAGGCGCCTGTTAAGCTACATTTATTATTTGATAGTGTAATGACCTATTTGAAGTTTTTGAAAATGTGGGGTGAGGTTCTTTGTAGTATTGAAAGCATACCATACTATTTGAGGATATATATGAGACATCTATTAGCTTCAATCTCAAAGATGTGTTATCGTAATAAAACATTGGACTCATCAATAAGTTATGTAATGATCAAATATTACATCAATTAAGTAGTATATAAAATTAATAGTTTTATACCATTATAGCCCATTGGTTTCTAATGGAAAATGACATATGGCAAAAGATGGAAATCAAATTGCAATTGATATATGGAATCATAGTGGATTTTATGCAATTTTATTTTCAAATGGGCTAGATGATATTCTGAATGTTGTATATTTATTATACAAATCAGAAAAATTAAGAATGATTTATAAAAGTATAATATATATGGATATTATATAATTGGTAATGTTGGATAAAAGAAATTTGTAGATAGTAAATTTATAACTGTTAAAATATAATTGATCCAAAGTTTATTGCATATGTTGAAGATCTTCATTTTATTATGGATAAAAAAAAGGTGGAAATATATATATATATATATATATATTCATGGGCATAAGGGCAAGAGCTCTAAAAGAATTAAAAACATGTGTTTGTTATGTGAAAACTTGGACATAAAGCACAAAACTACTGCCTTAGAAAAAGAAGAAGAAGTTAAATTTGATATCGAGAAAAATAGATTTAAAGGCATTAAAATGAGTTGAACTGGACAGAAATCTAACCTAGTTGGTTCTAAGTTCAATAGGAAAACTGATTTGGTAAAACTCAAACCATAAAACACACATAATCTATTCTTAAAATAATTAGTGTTTTGACTATTGATGTTTAAGCTATGCTTTTCATTCAATAACTTTTGATATTTTTATACTATACAAAGATGGTTTTTAATAGGAAACTTAATTCAAAAGTCACATATATGATAGTAAATGTGGGGTCACATTTGTGAGAATTAGTAGCTTAAAATTCTCTAAAGCTATCATGAATATAGGAATATATTCAGGACCAAAAAGAATACAAACGGACGAACTTAAAATATTTTAAAGTGTGTTATGTGCGAGACATGTTGTCATAGTTTACTACAGAGGTGAATAGTTCAAAATTATTATGTCCACCACATCACCAAATAGATCACATATGTTCCACTAAGATAAGTTTAAGTCCAAAAGACACTTCTCCTGAAGCATGACATATTTGTTCCCTGTCTCTAATCCATCGCATGTTCATTCATGCAAGGGATTGTTAGATATTTATATTTGTGAATGAAAATAATAATATTTATTTGGATAGTTGTATAGATTCAATTGAAAAGGTTTTATGTACTTTTGATTGAATAAATATGCCTTTTCACATGGTTGTATTTTTTTGAAGAGATGCACCATTTTTGAAATAGTTCAATCTTTCATGAAGTTATATTACTTCATTGAAAAGTTTTTTAGTTATATATATATATATATATATATATATATATAAGTGCATACAAAGTATGACAGAAAAATAGATGAAAAGATAGATACATAAACATATTGCATAATCATTTAGTGGAAAAGGAAGAAATATTTGGTTCTATCAAAGGTTAGAGAAATCATTGTTATTCTCTAACAACTGATAGTTTTTTTATCCTGAAAGACAGTGACTTACTAAACTTCAGCACCAGGAAATGGGTGAAAAATTTTCTTTAGGACATTGCTCATGCAGCAAAACTCTATTTCAATTCTATTTTGTGTATCAGGTTTTATTTATTAAATTATGTTTTTAATTATTTTTACATTGTTTGTGAATTTTTCAACCTTTTTTTTCCAACAATATATCTATCCATGCAGAATTTTGATCTATTGAAATATTATATTGTTGTAATGAAAATCAGGATCAAATAGATATGGTACTAGTATGGTACTACTGTAACCCTTGATTAAATAGTAAAAATTTAGAGCTAACTGTATTTTGATATGAAAAATGGAAAAATGAAATCTGTCATCAAGTGAAATGTATATGCTATGTGGCATTTTAATTGGTTATTATTAAATGATTTGCTTTTCCATATTAAAATTTTCAAATTAAAAATTAAAATAGAATTAAAGTTTCCAATTAAAGTTTGCATCATCACTTGTGACAAATAACAAAATTCTCTTAATTTTTAGGATTTGAAATTTAGGTTTTAACTTAAATGCTTGGATCAACAATTTAGACCTTCAATTTTTTAATTTGTTGCAATTTAGAACTTTTTAGCTTTTGGCTAACATGCCTTAGCTACAGTCTCGCATAATGTGTAAAATTTTAAAATTCATTTCATGCATATGCATTATTAGTATAATTTAGTTTGAAATATAATATAGTTTAAGGATCAACTTTTTTTGTAATGATAAAGGGTACCCAAGTGCAAAATTCTAAAAATTGTTTTAATATTTTACACTTTATAATATCTTTTAATTTAAAAATTGATGCAGTTACGTATCAATCTTACAAGATAATTGTTAAACTCTATAGTCAAAAGTCTAATAAAGTTCATATTGCAACAAGTTGAAAGTCTAAATTATAAAATTATGAAAGTTGAAGATATATTATGCAATTAATTTAAAATTCTATACGGTGAAGACGCATATATAATTAAAAAGAAAAGTGGCAACACTCCACTTCACATGTAGGCCTATTTGAGTCCTTACATGTACATTTTTGGTCCGGTCTCTTTTGGGTTTATTTGAGTCCTCACATTTATATTTTTTATTTTGAATGTAACTATTAAGTTTAGAACCTATGACCGTTAGGTCTTTCGGCTCTCATACCATATTAAATCACCACCAATCTTAAAAGTTTAAACCGATAAAAAATGAACTTTCATTACTTTTATATTTTATCTTTGATAATGTGGGAGGCATGGCTGGCGGATATCTCCATTCTTCATTCTTTTTTCTCATTTATTTTTTCAAAATGATTAATTTATAAAAAATGTTAAAAAATTTTAATTTTTTTTAAATAATTTTTTGAAATGTTGTTATTTCCATTCCAAAAAAAATATCAAAAAATAATAAATGTATAAAAAGTAATTTTATATTAATTTTTTATTATATATAATATAAACGTTATCAGTCCGTTTGGTACGCAGGATCGGACTGGATCGGATATGGCTGGCATGATTGGATCGGACTGGATAATGCTGGACTGGATTTCTCAAATCCTGTCCTGTGTTTGGTGCAGGACCGGACTGGATCGGATATGATATACTGTGTTTGGTGCAATCTCGGACTGGACTGGATAAAAATTTAATTTTTTCAATATATTTTGTATTTGTTTGATTATAGTAGAAATTGTAATTTTAATTATTAATTTAAATAAACATGATATAAAAAAATATATTGTAATATTTTTCAAATTATAAATTTAATAAAACATAATATTATGTCATTTAAGAAAATGTCAAACATAATTTAATACAAATATGTCATAATTGTTCTCAATAACATAAACAACTACTAAAATTGAACACACAAAATACAGATTAACCTAATACACATGTGCTAGTATAGTAATAACAACAACTCCAACTGTGCAACCGACAATTAAACCGATGCAAAACGAATATTGATTTATGCTTCGATAATTAGGTATAGGGTGATTAATCTCCCTTTCTACTGTAGAGCATTTATTATTATTTTTTTGTTTAATTGTCCTTTCAATGTGTGAAACATAAGTTATTTCTGCTTCATCTATTGAACGGTATGATTTGTAGGAGTTGCCTTTGAATCCATGAATTTGTTCTTGACATTCTGCCCATGAGTCATAAATCTCTGGTTGTCTTCCTTTGAACACAACATATATTTTTTGATCTGTCATTATTAGTATCTACATATAAACAAAATATATTAGTATATACATATAAACAAAATATATTAGTATAATTTATACAATATAAATAACAAAAAAGATTAAAAACATTATAAAATAAAGTAGTATAATTTTTACAATATAAATAACAAAAAAGATTAAAAACATTATAAAATAAATAAACATAACACACTTTTTCCACTTAATATTGTTCATATCCATAAAATAACATAAATCCATAAATAACATAAAATAACATATTGTTTAACCGATGACATAAACATAAACAATCCATAGAACTAACTCTAGAATGATGTCTTGTAAAATACATAGTAAATCTACGAACTAGTTGATGAACCACCGAGCAACTCACGAAGAAAAATCATTTTTTCTTCATCGTCTAACCCAATAAATATATGAAACTTATATATCTTCTCACAACAAATATTTATGGCCTTAATTCTATCAGTAGCCGACATCCCGAGCCTCCTAAGATCAGCACGCAAAAATTCCAGTTGTTTGGGAGTAAGTTTAGGACATATAGAATTGACTAGTTGATCCCATTGTTCCCTAGCTTCACCCATCATTTTGTCCAGCGATTCAGCAATGTGTTCCAATCCACTACCTACTACATCAGCTTGTCTAGTTCTCTTCTTACGAGTGGTCAGCCGGGACTGTGAACTTTGGCCAACTGACATTGGAGAATCTCCCTCATCTTCTCCAGTGTCAGTTGGATCTGCAGCCATGTCAGCAGGAGTCTCAACATTTAGGCCGGTGGCACGATCCAGTCCAAATATATTGGCCAACCTTTCATACAAGGGAAATGGTTTATCCCTCCATCCATCAGCATCTTTATGAATCTATATATTTAAATAAAGTTCAGCAGTTATAATAAAGTTTTAACATCAACAGTGAGAAATAAAAAGATGGACTCAAGTTTTTTTATTCTAACCTTAACATAGTCTGCTCACACATCATCACTGTCGACTTCAATACATTTTTTTGTGTCGTTCCATCCAAATCCACCTTATTTAATTTGGTGATTACTAATATTTCATATAATATAACTACTAACATAAAAATTTATGCCCTCCTTTTTTTTTCTTTTTTTTTTTTNTTTCTTTTTTTCATTAGCAAAATAAACAAGTCATGAGGAGAGAGTAGTAATTTATTTTTTTTCATTAGAGATAGTCTTTTTTTGGTAAATAAAGCTGCAATAAAATTTCCAATTTCTAAATTTTGCAATTTCCAAAATTCCATTCGAGCAAAATTCAGCAAATTTCACCAAAATTCCAAACTTCCAACATTCCAAAATTCAGCAACAAATTCCAATTTCTAAATTTTGCAATTCAGCAACAAATTCCAATTTCCATTCCAAAATTCAGCAAC
>QANX01003071.1:0-173921 GCA_003254975.1 Ochetophila trinervis
TCAGGCGGGGGCTCTCTAGAGAGCGTTCAATGCTGCTTGTTTGCGAGACAAAGAGGGATGATTGCCATGACTCTTCAGCTCACCCTCGAGACAGGGACACGCAAGGAAGCTCCCGACCAGGCAAAGAACAAAATATCCAAGCCAAAAATGAAGCTAAGTGTGGCTGTGCCAAAATAGAGTTATCGAGAGAGAGATCAAGGTCGTATGCCTGTGAGATGGGGAGGAATGGGCGCCATACACCCTCAACTCATTGGTGGGCCAACAATAGATAGGGCAGTTCCAGACTCAGCCCCATTCTCTTCACCTAATGAGCCCCTAGAGCATCTAAGAGAGACTTGAATATTTAATTCAGTCCCTGACATTTCAAGCAGAAATGCTCTGAGAAACCTAAGAACTGGAGATCTCACAAGAAATCCCGAAGAAAACAATTCCTTCAAGTTAAAATGCTCTAAGCCGCCTCACGGAAAACCAGACTAACTAGAATTATCAAAACAAAAACTACTAACTGAGATAAACACAAGATCAGTCCATGGTGTCAATTCCATAGAAAAATCACAATCCGAACACTACATGCGTAAAAAAAGAAAAAGAAAATAAAGTCCCAACTATACTTACTAGGGACCATGCACATTGATGGATCGTCGAATGAGCATGGGAGTACCTGTTAGTTTTTGATGGTTGAATAGATGGATATTCTTGGTTTGATTGATGAATAGGAGGAACAATTGATAATGGGTTTAATTGAAAAAGGAAATATGGGACACTAGTAGATAGATTGAATAGCAAAGGCTTATTGCTTTTTGTAATTGTTCTTTCTTGTTGTTCTTGTTACACATGGAAGCTAGGCTTCCTATTTATACACATCTTTGAGTTTTCTAGATTGTTCTATCATAGTGCTAGATTACATGTTTCTAGACTTTTCTAGATAGATACATTTTTCTAGATATTTCTAACATGGTGCTAGATACATGTTTCTAGATTGTTCTAGCATGTATCTAGACTACGTTTTTCTATATTTTTATTTTCTATATGCTAGTCTCTATGTTATTCTAGATAATTCTAGAAATCTATTTCTTTAAGCAATTTCTATAATCTTCTAGAAATGCATATCACCTATTTCAACAGTACCGCTGGATCTATTTTTAACTTGGTCTGCCTTTCACCCAGACCCTTTCCCTTCTAAGTAGCCTAGACCTCCTAGAAAACAATATGTGTGGAGTTCTTACTGGAGAAATAACAAAATTGTTGGGTTGGTGATTTTGAACTTGTCAAGAAGCCATATCAGTAGTCATATTCCTGAAAGAATGTCAAGGTTGAAGCAATTGTCATTACTTGATCTCTCAAGTAATAAGCTCTCAGGTGGTATTCCTCAAAGCTTGGCACCACTCTTATTTCTGTGGTATTTGAATCTGTAGAACAATGATTTCTCTGGTAAAGTCTCTTATAAAGATCATGACAAATTTTGATGAGTCATCTTTGTTCAGGAAATCCATGCCTTTGTGGTGCTCCACTTGTTGTAAAATGTCAAGGTGAAGATTAATCAGATATAAATGGTCTGCTAAGGATAACATTGGTGGACAGTTCATTGGTATAAAGCTTTACTGGATCATTGAATTGGAAATTGCGGCAGGAATTCTACTTCCTTATTACGTATTGAATATGAGAACATCTTGGAGTTATTCGAACTTTGGTTTTATTAGAATTGGGACTTCGAAGATCAACATCAACGTATCAAGATACTAGACAGTGTCAACCGTGAAGAAAGTCTTTTTTTTTAAAATGTACTACAAATTGAAATATCAGTTAGTAGCAGCTTTATTGATAATTATATGGTGTACAAGATTAATGGCTTGAAGATCATGCCTTTAATTTGTACCAAATGATTCTTGTTCTTTCTATTTATCAGCATAAACCATTTCACATTCTGAATGAGGTTTCTTACTGTACAATTGGAACAATTTTCTATGTTCTAATAAAATCTTGTCTCATAGATTGTTAGGTATGTTTTTCGATCTCTTCTAGCCAGAGACAGAGATTATTCTATATGCTTACTTAAATTTTTTTTTTTCTACTTTCACTATTTCTCTAAGATATTCTTGAAAAGTGCAGCTTCAGTTTTATCAAATGTCATTATTAAAGTAAGCCTGCTTTGTGGAATAAAATGCAACAAATTCTGAAAAAATGAAGATCGTCATGATCATCTATATTAAATAAGTAATATGGGCTTGCTTGTGACCATTTTTGTTATAGTTTATTCTTTTCACTGCTTAAAAGCTGGCAGAGAACTTGGTGTCAATATAGCAAAAATTCTACTGTATATAGAATGCTTTAAAGGTTCCATCTATTTATCCTTTATTTTAATCATATAAGTGGCTGTTTTCTTCCACTAAATCATCTTGGGGCTTTCCACATCTTTTCTATTTGCAGAGAAGGAAAGGAGAGAAATCATGTTTGAAAAACGAAGAGGTATGAAGCGTACCAACTAATTCTAACTATATGTCAAAAAAGCATTATTAAGTAAGTCATTTATGGAATAAATGGCAACAAATTTGGAAAAGGATGCTGATGATCATTATTATCTATGCTAAAGAAGTTACATAGATTTGACTGTAGTCATTTTTGTTATAGTTTATTATTTTATGCATCACAGCTTGCAGAAACCAATAACCAAGAGAGCTAGGGAAAAACAAAAGAACAAAAGAAAATAACCCTTCTATATAAAAGTTTTTCCAATTGGAAGACCTAATTTTTAAAGGTCTCTGCTGGATTAATAAGTCGTGATTTGAGCAATTTTATATTATTAATCAGCAGTAACTTTTTCAAGAATAAATATAACCACTTTGAATGCAAAGTTTCTTCTACCTTTTCACCAAAACAAAATTTATATTATTGAAATTTTGTTTATGGTTTCTGGCATAAATATCTTACATAGCTATGATGAAAACAATTACAAGTCTCCCATTAATGTTACTGATTTTCTGCTTTTCAGTTACAGGAGAATTTCTTCCCAACGCCAATAATGCTGAGGTGATGATTTGCTTGAAGTCAGACCGAGAAGCTCTAATTGACTTCAAGAACGGTCTTGATGATCCTGAAAACTGGCTTTCTTCATGGAAGGGAAGCAACTGCTGTCAATGGCGGGGAATAAGCTGTGAGAACACGACTGGAGCCGTTATTGCAGTTGATCTCCATAATCCATATCCACATGCTTTTGATTCTTCTGGCAGGTATAAACTGAGGAGCTTAAGTGGAGAAATTAGACCTTCATTAACAAAACTGAAGTCCTTGAGGCATTTGGACTTGAGTTTCAACACATTCAATGCCAACCCAATTCCTAAATTTTTTGGATCTTTGAAAAATTTGCAATATCTAAACCTCTCAAATGCAGGGTTTAGTGGTGCATTTCCTCCAAATATAGGAAACCTCTCTAGCTTGCAGTATCTTGATGTTGAGTCCTGGAGTTTACTTGTTGATAATCTTGAATGGGTAACAGGTCTTGTCTCTCTAAAGCATCTTGTGATGAATGAAAATAATCTTTCAATGGTCGGATCAGACTGGATTAGGACACTAAACAAGCTCCCATCCTTAACAGAGTTGCATCTATCTTATTGTGGCTTATCTAGTCCCCTTCCACCTCTCACCTTTGTAAATTTAACTTCTCTTGCTGTCCTAGATCTCAGTCTCAACAACTTAAATTCAAAAATACCTGATTGGCTTGTCAATATTAGCAGCCTCGTTACTTTGGATTTAACCCTCAATAACTTGTTTGGAAGAATTCCACTTGATTTTAGTGACCTTCCTAATTTGCAGACTTTAATTCTTAATCGTAACTACAATCTTACAGCAAGTTGCTATCAATTGTTTAGTGGAAGGTGGGAGAAGATAAGAGTTCTCGATTTAGGTGGCAATAAACTACATGGGAAACTTCCTCCTTCCATTGGAAATATGACATTTCTCACTGACTTAAACCTTGGTTCCAATAATGTTGAGGGTGAGATTCCAAGCTCTATTGGAAAACTCTGCAGCCTGATGTATATCCGTTTAACAGGTAATAACTTGACTGGAACTTTACCTGAATTCCTTGAAGGAATAGAAAATTGCTTTTCTAAAAGGCCACTGCCTAGTCTGTTGATCTTGGACTTGTCAGTAAATCACTTGGTTGGTAATATACCCCAATGGCTTGGTCAGCTCAAGAATCTTGTTGATCTTAGGCTCGGAGGGAATGAACTAAATGGAACTTTGCCAGAAAGTTTGGGACAACTCACTGAGTTGTTTTCTTTTGATGTTTCTTCCAATCATTTGATGGGTATTGTTACCGAAACACATTTTTCAAAGCTAGGTAAGCTAGAATTTTTATACCTATCTTCAAACTCTTTAACCATAAATATCAGATCCAATTGGGTTCCCCCATTCCAACTCCAGATTCTCGATATGCATTCATGCCATTTGGGTCCTTCATTTCCTGCTTGGCTTAAGTCACAAAAGGAAATCGAAGCTTTGGATTTGTCAAATGCTAACATTTCTGGCTCCATTCCGAGCTGGTTTTGGGAACATACCTCTAACCTTTCATCGTTGAATGTTTCATTTAATCGGTTAGAAGGTCATCTGCCAAGTCCACTAAACTTAGCTTCAGGCACAAACCCCGAGGTTGATTTCAGCTCAAACCTCTTCGAAGGGTCCATTCCTCTTTCAACCGGAAAATTTTTCTTTCTTGATGTCTCCAACAATAAACTTTCTGGTACTATTCCAAATAACTTAAGTGGTTCCTTAATTTTCCTTTCCATTTCTGGAAACCAGATAAATGGAGAAATTCCAGCTTCAATAGGTGACAATCCTGGTCTTCAAGTCCTTGATCTTTCTAATAACAACTTAACTGGAACCATTCCATCATTCTTTGCAAATTCTTTTCATATTAAAGCACTAGACCTTGGTAAGAACAATTTATCTGGAAAAATCCCTACCATCATAGGTTACCTAAGTTTGCTTCGAACATTGCATCTAAATGACAACAAGCTCTCCGGAGAGATCCCATCATCTTTCCAGAATTTGGCAAGTTTGGAGACACTGGATCTTGGAAACAACAGATTAATAGGTAGAATTCCACCATGGATTGGGAAAGGTTTCGAAAGACTAAGAATTCTTAGCTTGGAAGGCAATGCATTTTCGGGAGAACTTCCATCAATGCTATCAAATTTAAGTTCACTGCAAGTGTTGGACCTGGCAGGAAATCAGTTCCATGGCCGCATTCCAGCTAGTTTTGGAGATTTCAAAGCTATGAGACAGACGCAAATCGTAAACCATTATCTACTCTATGGGTCGTATAGGACTATCTATTATAAAGAAAACATCGTTCTGACTATGAAAGGCCAGTCTCAGAGTTTCAGCAGGATAATCAGTGCTATCGAATTTAAGTTCGATACAAGTTTTGGACCTGGCAGGAAATCAGTTCCATGGCAGCATTCCAGCCAGTTTTGGAGATTTCAAAGCTATGACACAGACGCAAATCGTAAACCATTATCTTCTCTATGGGCCGCTTGGGCCTGTCTATTATAAAGAAAACATGGTTCTGACAATGAAAAACCAGTCTCAGAGTTTCAGCAGGACCCTCTCCCTTGTAGTCAGCATAGATCTCTCCGGAAACAATTTGAGTGGAGATCTTCCAGTAGAGATAACAAAATTGTCTGGTTTAGTGTTTCTGAACTTGTCCAGAAACCATATCAGTGGACACATTCCCGAGAGCATTTCCGAGCTGAAGCAATTGTCATCGCTTGATCTCTCAAGTAATAAGTTATTGGGTGCTATTCCGCCAAGTTTGGCATCCCTCTCATTTTTGGGCTTCCTAAATTTGTCAAACAATAACTTCTCCGGTAGGATCCCTTATGCAGCTCATTTGACAACTTTTGATGCACCTTCTTTTGCTCAAAACATTGGCCTTTGTGGTATCCCACTTGCTGTAAACTGTCCAGGTGATGAAGATGATGGTTGTTCAAATAAAGGAAGGATTGCTCCCAAGGAAAATAGCAATGATGACAGCTTCGTTGACAAATGGTTTTACTTGAGTGTTGGATTGGGATTTGCAGCAGGAATTCTTGTTCCTTATCTGGTAATCACAATGAGAAGGTCTTGGAGTGTAGCCTACTTCAATGCTGTTGAGAAAGTAACAGATAGAATACTATATCTGTGGTTGAAATACAGAACCATACAGCAGAGAAATAGAGGGAATAACCAAAGAAGATGAGAGTTTTTTCTTTCTTCACTTTGTTATCTTGAAATGCATGCCTTGCTTTCTTTTTTACCAGTTCATGTTAATTGTCAAGTTCCCTTCTCACCTAACAGTTCTTGTATAGTTTTATTTCTAAATAGCATTAAGTTTCTTTAACTATGTTTGTCTTATCTATTAATTAACCTTTACTTTTGTATCATCTACATTTCAAGAATCCAAGTATTTTCATTTTCTTCTTCTTTTTATTATTATTATTTTTTCTATAGAAGGGAGGCTGGCATGTATTGTATGTATTATATTTGAAAATCTCAATTTTTGTACTAGTAAAAATTGTGATGGTTTAGTGATGTAATAGAGCTCTAAGGAAAAGTTTTCTGTTCTTCATTACTTCAAGATGGGAAAGTGAGAAGCCTCAACAAGCATCAAAGGGCAAAGCAGTTGGGTGTGAACTTCATTCGATTGGAATTGAGTTTTGGAACACTGGAAAGCCTGAAAGAGAAGGGTTTCCAGCACTTATAACTTTTTATATATAATTACAAGATATATCTATTCTTTTGTTTCACTATCCTAACCTCACTGTAATTTGTGTTTTGTTATTTGTATAAAGTTTGTGTTCAAGTCAATGATATTGCACGAAATAATAAGCTGCTATACTTTTTTTAGCCTTAAGGAAGTTCTGGTTACTGGTTAGCCAATAAATATACACCAGTGGCCATGAGAAACGTATCAGCTTGTGATATATAAATAGTTTGAATTGAATTTTCATATTTTTAAGAGAACCCAAATAAATTTATATCTCTGTAGCATATTTTATGGAGGAGATGCTTTATAATTTTGGCTTTGAAATTGTTCTTTCTCATCTGAATATGGTCTTCTTATTGTTTTTAAAATTGCTATTGTATTCTCATCAAGTATTTACAGTGACCGAACTTTGACAAAAGGTCCTGAGCTTGGGAGTGATAGTCCACGTAGCAAATTGACAAAAGAACAAGTGTAAACAGTCAAAAATAGGAACGTAATTTTTCTCATTTTGTCTCGTGGAGTTTTACTACTAAAAAACTTCATGTTATTGCTGTGGATATGACAGATTTAAAATGAAAGTATTCATTCATTATTTAAAGGTTTCAAATGTAAAATAAAATTATTGATGGAATATGATTTATTGATATAAAGTTCTATTTAGAGAATAGAGATTGTGAAATGAGCATTAAATATATATTTTTATTTCAGATTTTAAAGCAATGTAAAGACTTAAACCAGACCCATATTAAGTTCTCATTGAATGATTTCCAATACAAATGCGAATTTTTCTTCAAAGGAAAAAAGAAAATTTGCACTCATAATTTAGTAGGTGCATCATGCATGATGTATCCGTGGAACAACTTTTTTAGCACATTTTGTTTTGGTCAATGGCTCTATATGTTGTGCCGACACTCGAACCCAGGAGCAAAGAAGAAAAGCTTCAGTGAGCCTGTCTTATATTCCTACGTGGTCCGCCCAACCACTCACATAAAGACAAGTGTTTTTCAGCCCACATTTTCTCTCTCTCTTTGCTTTTTATCAGGCCAACTCGGTTGTTGTTTTCTTTTTTTATACTTTTCTCATTTTCTCTTCCCTTCATCCAGTTTGGCACCTATTTGTTTTTGTTTTTCACGTCTTTTCTCTTTCTTACCTTTCATCTGAGCTCATTTTTTCTTCTTCTCTCTTTTTTTTTTTTTTTGCTGGACTGCATTAGAAGATTATTTTACAGAGAAAAGAAAGAGGGAAGAAGAGGTAAAAATTCGGCTGGATGGGAAGGTTAAAATTGTATGAAGGAAAAAGAAAAATTAAAAAAAAAATGACAAAATGAGCTATGATGAAAAGCCGAGAGAGAGAGAGAGTAAAGGAGTAAAAAAAGGAAAAAAAAAATGTGTCTTTATGCGTAGAATTGGAAGAAGGAAAGAGAAAATGAGAAAAGTATATAAAAACACAAAAACAAAAACAAAAACCGAGTTGACCTGATGAAAAGCAAAGAGAGAGAGAGAGAAAATGTGGGCTGAAAAATACTTGTCTTTATGTGAGTGGTTGGGCGGACCACGTAGGACTGTAAGACAGGCTCACTGAAGCTTTTCTCGGAGCAAAGAGACCTTTTCAGGTAACTTGACCACAAGGCTATGAGTTCTTGGCTGGTCAATGGCTCTATATTTTACATCGTATCCACCCAACTTCATTATTCTAAACTTCTAACCGACAATATAATCATTAATTTTCTTTTCCATTTTTCACTTTCATTTCTTTCCCACAATTACAATATCCATTTAATATATTTTGGACACACTTTTACAAAAGGTCCAGAGTAGAGCAGAGCAGAGCAGAGAGAGCAGAGGAATAATGAGTGGAAAGCAAAAGGTGGTGTGCGTAACTGGAGCTTCCGGTTACATAGCTTCGTGGGTGGTGAAGCTCTTATTGCAACGTGGATACACTGTCAAAGGTTCTGTTCGAGATCCAAGTGAGTTTTCTTACTCTTCCTTTTCAATTGGCTTGTTCAAATTTATATGAAATAGTTTTGTAAATGGTTTCGATTTCCAAATTCTGAGTTTTGATGGTTGTTTACTGAAAGAGAAAAAGGTGAAATCCCAGAATGTAAATCTTAAGAGCAAGCAACTGTATGTCTGTGTTCTGGTTTTTAAATTTCAGGAAATGTTAATCTTGTGGCTTTTGTAGTTAAATCCTTGTTTTGGGTGCTAAAAATATAGAAAACCCAAAAACAGATAAAATCCCTAAACAGAAGATTGTCTCCTTTTGAAGGTTTTCTCACTTCTATCACAAATTCATCCCAGTTTTATGGTTTGATGGAAGTGAGGCTTGAGTTGAGTAAGGTTGCAGGTTTTGATAGCTTGTCAAAGGGTATAATGTTCTGTATGTTAAAACAGAAAGAAAGCACGTGGAAATAAATGGCTTAAGCTGGATCATTGAAGTCCTAATTCTGTATATGAATGTCACAGATGATCCAAAGAAGACAGAACACTTGCTTTCGCTAGATGGAGCAAAGGAAAGACTGCATTTGTTTAAAGCTAATTTATTGGACGAAGGAGCTTTTCATGCTTTAGTCGATGGCTGTGAAGGCGTTTTCCATACATCATCCCCTGTATTCTTTTCAGCCAATGATCCACAGGTTGATAATATGAACTCTACCATCAATTCCATCACCTAGACTGCAATGCCTTAAGATCTTCTTTTCGGCTTTCCATTCACCCAGTACTTGTAGATTTATGCATCATTTTGTTGATTTCAGGCAGAGCTAATTGACCCTGCAGTGAAAGGGACACTAAATGTTCTCAGGTCATGTATAAAAGTCCCTTCTGTAAAGAGAGTGGTTGTAACATCTTCCATGGCTTCAGTTTTATTCAATGGAAAACCTCTGAGCCCTGATGTGGTAGTTGATGAGACATGGTTTTCAGATACTATATATTGTGAGCAGCAGAAGGTGTGTACTATATCCATATGTGTCTCTTTCCAAGTTTCTCATTTTATTTTATTTATATGGAATATTTTATATAAACTTCTTTGTAGACAACACTAATGAGAAACTTATAACATTTGTATTTATATTACAATGATGATTTTAGTAAAAACAGCATTGAATATAAAGCCATCATTTGTAGCTATATCTATTCTTTAATTCTTTTTTACTATTAGCAAGGACATAATAAGAGAGAAAGTAAAGGAATTATGCATCAATTTTCCTATATATTCACCATGCTGTGTATATATTTCTTTTTCAGCTTTGGTATATGGTTTCAAAAACTCTAGCTGAAGAGGCTGCTTGGAAATTTGCAAAAGAAAATGGGATTGACTTAGTCACATTACATCCAGGATTTGTGATTGGTCCTCTCTTACAGCCAACTATTAATTTTTCTGTAGAGCCTATTCTGAAGCATATAACGGGTATCCTCTTGCAACTAATCATTTTTCTTGCTCGAGTGAGGCAAGCACCACTTTTCTTGGTACAGCTGATATATATAGATACTCTGACCTTTCTAGAGTGCCTGAAACTTTAGATTGTTGACATTGATGTCAACTCACGTGCCTTGACTTTCCGCTACTTTATCAATATATAAATATTTAATTAAAAATAATAATTTAGCAGACTTCCTATTCAAGACTATTGGCTGCTAGAACCTAATTTTCCATTTCTGCTATTTTCTTGTTCTTTTGGGTGCAGGAGCTCAAACCTTCCCCAATGTAGTTTATAGATTTGTCGATGTTAGGGATGTTGCATATGCACATATTCAAGCATTTGAAGTTCCTTCTGCCAGTGGAAGATATTGTTTAGTTGGACGTGTTGCCCACTTTATTGAGGTTTTAAAGATTTTGAAAGAACTCTACCCTTCCTTGAACCTTCCTGAAAAGTAAGTTTTCATTTGCAAGTATTTTAAAGCATGCTTCTAAGGTGCATTTTGCAAAACCAATCAAACTTTACTTATCTTCCTTATCCTTGTGGTAAATTTCCTCTAAGATAATATGTTTCTACTTGGTTGTGATTGTGTTTAACTTTTCTATGCTAAGGCTCCAAGTATACTAATCTACGTCAAACTGTGTTGCCCCTTGTTAGACAATAATGACTCCATGCAGTTAGGAAGTTTACTTCAATTGAATCACTGCTTCCAAGTCTCAGATATTATTGTATCTTTCCTTATCTTATATTTGATATTTGAATTTTATAATCTCAACCATAATCTGGTATATACATATATATTTATTGTGAGCAGAGGTGAATAAAATATATGATTTTCTGGTGTCATTCAATTGCCTACTTGCATATCTATCTTTAGTTAGAGTCTTATATGATATTAGAGCCATCAAAGACTAAAGTCATGGCCATCACCACCAACCTTTCCTCTATTCCAAGCATAAAATCTACTGTCAAACTGTGTTGCTCCTGATGTGTATACAGAACTTTGCATTACTTTCCATGTATTAAATGGATAAATAGGCATTAAAAGAGTGAAAGATAATGAGACACAAAACTACACACATGGAAACACAGTTTCATTGCTTTCCATGCTTATTTCAATCGCCAAGGAGTCTATATGGTTTACCACTGCTTGTTGCTCAAATGATTTCATGCTTCCTCACAATCTATATTAGATTTGTTCCTCTCATATTAAATCAAAATATCTTTTCTTTTTTTTGTGCTTACAAAATTTAATGAAATTTGCTTATATGTGATTAACTTTTGACGGACGAAAAAATTATGTTTTTCATTACTTTCAGGTGTGAAGATGACAACCTCTTGTAAAAGAAGAGTAAGAGATTGGGAAATTCTTTTTGACCTCTTTGGAAACCGCATAGTCTCTCTCTCTTCCATTCTCTCTTTCTTTTTTACACCAATTTGACTACTCATCTTTCTCTCACTCTCTTCAATGGATTCCTCTCTTTACACTTTGATTATTACATGAAAAATAATCCTTTCCATTTTGAGTTTTCTTTCTCACCAAACACATATCATTCTCTACCATTTTTATGTCTTTTAGAGCTTGTAAAGAGAGGAAAAGAGGGAGCTCGTTTGGACCAAAAACAAAACTAGAGCAAAGATGAAGAACGTGGTGAATATGACCTTATTGCTTGTTGTGGGAACTCTGGATTGACAGATTTTGTATTTTTGGTGAACCTGATTATATCTCAGCTTCTAGAGAATCTGTCAATACCTAGCACTTGGAAGTTCTAGTTGATTTTCAACAACTGGAGAAGTTGTTCATTTTTTAGTCTAATGAACCTCTCTGACTAACCTCTGGAGAACGTGCCTGATTTTCAATCCCTGGAGGGTCTGCCCATTTACAGCGCCTAGATGACCTGACTGATTTTCAGCTTTTAGAAGAGCTTGTCATTTCAATTCCAGAGGATTTTAACCAAGACTGCGAAGATGTCAGACACCCAATCAGATTCTTTTCAGCTTTTAGAAGAGCTTGTCATTTCCAGATTGTTTTAACCAAGACTGCAAAAATGTCAGACACCCAATGAGATTCCAGGCAGAATTGTGAAGGAGCTGAACCTTCAAATCAGTGTGCAAAAGACAAGCAACTCGTGGGAACCAGCACTATTCAATACAGAGAGACATCGATTCCAGGAGCTGACCAGTTTGCATCGTCGTCGGAGTTATCACCAGTCAGGAGACATAATAGGAGACAAGTAGCACCACATTTAAAGCGAGCTAGACTGTCTAATGGGGAAAACCGCTGGATCAGCTGCTTGGCTTATATGCACAATGCAAGCAAACTCAGCGGGAGCCAGTCTCTTAGGCATGGCAGAGTCAGGCACCTGTAGACTCTCCATGATCTCGCAGCAAGACTTAAGACTTGTGGAGATGAGGAAGTATCAGACGAGGAAAAAAAGACTCAAGTTAGAAATGGAGCTCAACGAGACTGCCTCAGGCCGGAGCTTTCCAAAGAGCGTTCAATGTTGCTTGTCTGTGAGACAAGGAGGGATGATTGCCATACTTCCTCAGCTCACCCTCGAGACAGGGACATGCAAGGAAACTCCCGACCAGGGGAAGAACAAAATGCTCAAGCAAAAAATGAAGCTAGGTATGACCGTGCCAAAATAGAGTTATTGAGAGAGAGAGATCAAGGCCGTCTACCCGTGAGATGGGGAGGAATGGGCGCCATACACCCCCAGCTCATTGGTGCGGCAACAATAGACAGGGCAGTTCTTGACTCAGCTCAGAGAGTGCTGCGTTCTCCTCACCTAGTGAGCCCCTGGAGCATCTAAGAGAGACTTGAAGATTCAATTTAGTCACTGACCTTCGAGCAAAAATGCTCTGAGCCATCTAAGAGCCGGAGATCTCACAATAAATCCTGAAGAAAATTGTTCCTTCATGTAAAAATGCTCTGAGCCACCTTACGGAAAACCCGACTTACTAGAATTATCAAAACAAAAACTACTACCTGAGATAAACACAGGATCAGTCCATGGAGTGAATATGTTAGAAAAAAATAACATTCTGAACACTGCGTTTGTGATAATAATAATAAAAAATAAAAAAAATGCCCCAACCAGACTTGCTAGGGACCATGCGCGTGGTCATCAAATGAGCAAGGGAGTACCACTGGATTTATTTTTAACTTGGTTTGCCTTTAACCAATATCTTTTCCTTTCTAAGCCGCCTAGACGTCTCATGAAACAATCTGTGTGGAATTCTTTTTGGAGAAAGAACAAAATTGTTGGGTTTGGTGGTTTTGAACTTGTCAAGAAACCATATCAGCGGTCATATTCCTGAAAGAATTTCAAGGTTGAAGCAATTGTCATTACTTGATCTCTCAAGTAATAAGCTCTCAGGTGGTATTCGTCAAAGCTTGGCATCACTCTCATTTTTGGGGCATTTGAATCTGTAGAACAATGACTTCTCTACTAAAGTCCCTTATAAAGATCATGAGACAAATTTTGATGCGTAATCTATGTTCTGGAAATCCATGCCTTTGTGGTGCTCCAGTACTTGTTGTAAAATGTCGAGGTGAAGATTCATCAGATAATAAATGGTTTGCTAAGGATAACATTATTGGACGGTTCATTGGTATGAGGTTTTACTGGATCATTAAATTGGAAATTGCAGCACAAATTCTACTTTCTTATTACGTACGTATTGAAAATGAGAACATCTTGGAGTTATCCAAACTTTGGTTTTATTAGAATTGAGACTTCGAAGATCAACATCAACATATCAGGAGACTAGACAGTGTCAACTGTGAAGAAAGTATTTTTTTTTTAATGTAGTACAAATTGAAATATCAGTTAATAGCAGCTTTATTGATAATTATATGATATGAAGATTAATGGCTTGAAGATCATGCCTTTAATTTGTACCTTAGAAATTTAGAGATGAAAATGAATATTTTTCATTATCTATTCTAAATGTACACTATTAGATTTATAGTAAATGACTAGGAAGAAATTCTAGGAGGAAAACTAAGAAACTAAATCAGAAAGAAATAAATGTATTAAAGTTGTAATCCCACAATTTTAAGGATTAAATAGGACCTAAACACTTTCCTAATAATATACAAAACAGCTAACAAATCTACAACCAATCAACATAAATTACAGCTGGAAAGATCAGATTTGATTTGGATTATTATCCTAATCAGATCTGTGTATTCCAACACTCCCTTTCAAGCTGGTGAATATATGTCTTCCATTCCCAACTTGGAAATTATTTCATGAAAACTTCCACTGTTGAGCCCTTTAGTTAAGAAATCAGCAAGTTGATATTCTGAAGGTACATAGGACATACAGATCAGCCCTTCCTCTAGCTTCTCTTTGATAAAGTGTCTATCAATTTCGATATGTTTTGTCCTGTTATATTGTACAGGATTATTATCCTAATCAGATCTGTGTATTCCAATAGTACCATATGATTTTTGTTATTTCTATTTATCAGCATAAACCCTTTCACATTCTGAATGATGTTTCTTACTGTACAATTGGAACAATTTGCTATATTCTGATAAAATATTGTCTCATAGATTGTTAGGTATGTTTTTTTCTTCTAGCCAGAGACATAGATTATTCTAGATGCTTAATTAAATATTTTTTCTACTTTCACTATCTATCTACACTACAAAAAAAAGGGGGTTTTCTGACGAAAATCCTTGTGACGGAAACTAACCCGTCACATAAAGGTGTTTATAGTGTCAGACTTACCAACGGCCGTTACAATTTTTAATTTATTTTAGGGTAAATGTCACGCATTTTTTCCCCTCACAAATTCAATTGAATAGTGGGGCTAAATCTTTGCGCGGGAAAAAAAATTTAATTTTTTTGAGTTCATCTGTGACGGAAACTACAAATATTGTCACAGATTCCATGAAATAAAACATATAAAATTTACAATGATTCTGTGACAGTGTTATATCCGTCACATTTGGATATTTTGTTAATTGTGACGGTTATTCTGTCACAATTACACTTAAAATTCAAATAAAGGTTTAGATTTTGACCGGAAAATTTTGGAGGGAAATTTCCCTCCCATACAATTACATAACTGTGACGGAATTTTAAACATTTGTGTCACAATTGCTAATTTTATTTCTTAAATATTTTTTATTTTAAATATATTTAACACTTATAAAAAATTAAGATCAATTTCTTCTGCTCATATGTGCAGGGGCCAGCAAATCTCTGTTTTGCTTGTGGAGGTCGAAAGTGAAAGGGATACAAGAGATAAAATTTGCTTCTTAAATTTCTAGCCACCCAACTTCAATCTATTGAATCTCCAAAAGATTCGGACCTTTAAAATCCACTGAGAAGCTTAGATTTTAGCCTTTTTCCCTTTAGATAGCTCAAAACATTTGATTTCCTACACTCTCATATGTAATCTCATCATCTGATGATATGCTCATAAAGCTGTGGGAATGGGAGAAAGGTTGGATAGTCATTCCACACCACCCACCAACCCCCCAGTGTGAATTTGTTTGTTGGTAGCATTAACAAAAAGAAAAAGGAGGATCATTACAAAGGAAGGATGCGGAAGTCTTACATAAAAGGAAAGATAAATTACATAAAGGAAATAACAAAAAAGGAAAGATTGGATTACAAAGAAAAAGAAAGGAAAGGAAAAGTCTAGACACTAAAGGAAAAAACTTCAAGTTTCCTAAAACACCGAATGCCTAACAGTTTGGCTTCGGTTTCCTTAAATAGCCAAAATAAAAAACTGTTACAACCACTCTTATTAATGATGAACAGTAACTGCTACAGTACAGTAACTTGCTACAGTAACAGTAACGTTGCTACAGTACATATGAACAGTGCTAAATCTACAGTACCGCAAAGTGTTTGCTACAGTGTTGCACAGTAGTCTGGAACAGTATTTGCACAGATTGCTGCAGACAAACAGTAGTATATTGTGATCCATCTGATCATGGCTCCATCATATTTTCGATATTGTGGGCCATATTTGAATCTTCAGATAAGGAATCATCTCCAAGGCTTTGGGTTGCTTCCATCCCTAAAAGATCTTCCTCAAGCATTGTTTGTACGTCCATCAGATGGTCCATAGGTAAATCCAAAGTAAGATCCAAATTTGCTATTTGTCTCACTAAATCAGTACCGTCATGTTCAGGACCATAATTTTTTGCTCCTTTTAAATATGTAATAAAAATCATTCTACCATCCGTTACTCGGGTGTAGACATCAAGGTTTGAAACTGGTTTTAATTTCGCAGCTTCAATACTCAATTCGTATAGACTTTTAATATAATAGTCTGAAAAGTCATATGACTCAATAACACTGTTTACCCTTGCTGAGCCAATTTCTTGTAACTCATCTGCGCCAAAATCGACTTCTCGAGCTTCTCTGAGAAACCAGATTTGATATGGCTGATCTCGTTCTCTATACCCAATATTACTAGAAATTTCAAAAGTGTAATATTTAACATATTTTTGATCTTTAATATAATCATATAACATACTTTTAATAAACATGGGTAACTTTGCTAGTTCTTCCCAGTCTAAATTTTGAAAAGTATTATGACCTACCAAACCCCATTCAATATATTTAACATTCCAGGGTTCGTGGTTAATAAGAAAATGCATTTTTAAATTATCTAATTTAGAAGAAAAATAAGTATTATCTTTATATTTTTTAAACCATTCTGGTATTTGATAAAGTTGCTCTTTAACAATACCTTGATTAATTTTAAAGAAAATATCTGAACCAAGTTCTTTGGCTTTTTCAAATAAAAAACATCTCTTAATTTTATTATAATTAGAATCATCGGTAGAAGACTCGATTGATTCATATAACTGTATTAATTTTTCTACTATAGTAATATTGACATCCATCTTTGGGGCTCAAGATTTAATGGAGTCTAATACTGTTATATGCAGCTCTTTTTCTTTTTGTTGTTTTTCTAACAACAAATCTGCAAATTTTTCCATACTTTTTCTAAATTGACTTCGTTTTTCTAGCAAATGTGCTTTCCAGATTTCATTTAAATAATCATAAATATCTTTAGATAAACCTGGATTATAGAAATCAGAAACTTGTTTAGCTTCGAATTCTTTTTGTTGTTTCAGAAAATGTTCGGCTTCGTTGGCAATTTGTGAATAAGATGTTTGGACAGGTGTCCATGGGTTATGGCCGAAATACGAAGATGGAACAGGGAAAAACTGTGATTGCGCTATCTGGTTTGGATAAAGCAAGTGAAGTGGATATGGTGGAATCATTCCTTGGCTAGGTTGATTTGTTGGTTTTGGTACAGAGGATTGTTTATCCTTTTTACATTTACCTTTGTTGACAGTAATCCAGCCTTGATTACTCATCCGGCCTGCTTAAAAAATCAGCAATAAAATTATTAGAACCTTTAATATATTTAATATCAAAAGAATATTGATTAATATAATTAAACCATATAATCCTTCTTGGATTATCTTCCTGTTTTCTTGATTTCAAAAAAATCTTTAACAGATTTATTATCTGTACGTGTTTCAAATTTTTCTGGTGCTAGAAAAATATGAAATCTTTTAATACCATTTTTTATGGCTAAAAGTTCTTTTTCAAATTTAATATAATTCAGTTCATTTGGTTTAAATTTACCTGAATTATAACCACATATTTGCTCACCTAATTCAGTTTTAGCTTTTAAAACTGCTCCCCAACACTCATTACTAGCATCAGTTTCTAATATCAATAATTCTCCTTGTTTAGGAAAATAAACTGATGGGATATTATTTAATTCTAATTTTATTTCTTTTATTATATTTGAATCGATTTCTGTCCATTCAAATATATTATCTTTTTTCAATTTTTCAAAAAGTAATCTTTCCTTTCTAGAAAGATCTTTAATAAATTGTCTTCCATAATTTAGAATTCCTAAAAACCTTTGTAATCGTCTTTTATCTTCCAGTTTCTCCGGAAAATCTCTAATTTTTGAAATTATATGATCTTGTAATTTAATACCTGATCTAGTAAGTTTTAAACCTAAAAATTCTATTTCTTCTTTCTCAACCTCTATTTTCTTAGGGCTAAGAATAATTCCATTTTTAATTAATTCATTGCAAATCTTTTCTAGATGTTGCTTATGTTGTTTTTTAGTTTCACTAAAAACCAAAATATCATCAATATATACAACACAAAAATCTTTATATTTTCCAAAAATAGAATCCATCCATCGTTGGAAAATCTGTGGTGTTGTGCATAAACCAAATAGCATGACTGTTCATTGGTAATGACCATAAGGAACACTAAAAGCAGTCAAGGGCTTTGACTCTTCTGTTAATTTAATCTGCCAGTAACCTAACTTACAATCAAATTTACTAAAAATCTTCGCTTGTCTAGTTTGATTTATTAAGACATCCTTTCTGGGAATAAAATAACCATCAAACTCTAAATTTTCATTTAACCGTTTATAATTTATTACCATCCTAGGTTTACCTCTTTTATTTTCAGAATGATTTCTTACCATAAAAGCGGGACTAGAATGTGGACTAGTAGTTTTCTCTATTAATCCTTTTTCTAATAATTCTTTTATTTGGATATCAAATTCGTCTATATCTTCTCTAGTATAGACCATTGGTTTGACTCTAATTATTCTATTAGTATCAATTAATTTTAAACTACAAAATCTAGGATTTTTATTCCATAATTTCATAGGATCTTCACTAAAATTCTGTTCTAGAATTTTATATGTCCAATGATTAATATCTAATTGATTTATGTTTTCAGATTTTTCTATCTGAAACGACGGTATGCATTTATAAAAATGTTTATCTAAAATATTTGTACTAATTGTTCTATTAGTATTTGTAAAACTGATCTCTTTCTGAGAAATAATTAAAGGATAATATTTTTTAAGAAAATTATTTTCTAATATAAAATCTCCATGCATAGCAGGAAAACACAAAACTTTTGGAATAATAAATTTATTATTATTAATCCAAATAGGTATTTCTTTTGCTTTAAATTCTATTTTAGTCTGTTGACCATTAATTCCTATTGCTAAGATTGGTCTCTTCATTAATTGCCATTTTTCTAATGGTAACGCATTAGGTTGACATACTGAAGTTGTTGCTCCAATATCTATTAAAATACTTAAACTATAATTCTTATAGCCTTTAAATCTAAAATTTCCTAAAATATAATTGTATGTCTTACAATTTTGATGTTTAGAAAAAATGATATCTTCATTTTCTCCAATATTCATTTGTGAAATTACTATTGGTTTTAGTTCATGGGTAGAACTAGAACTTCCATCTTTAAACCTTCCTGGAAAAATAGGAATTTGAATATTTTTATCTTTCTTTCTTAAATCTTTATATGTTAATTTAGGTGTAATAGGTCTATTTTCTATAGACATATTATCTTCTTCTGATTGTATTTCTGATTCTAAATTATTATTATTTTTCAAATACAAATTATTTCCAGAGGCCATAATTTGTAATGGTTTTACTTTCTTCTCTTCCTGAGAATCAGTAATATTATTAATTAACCAATCAGTAGGGACTTGTAAATCTTTCCAATTTNCTAAATCTTTCCAATTTAGTAATCGTGGTTGTATTGCTTCATCAAATCCTCGTGGCTCGAAGACTTCTACTATTTGGGAATCTATTTCTCTAATAGATATTTGTGGCAAATTAGTCAATTCATGAATAGCTCGCCATTGTATAGATAATTCAAAGTTATCTTTTTTCATTCTTATATTTCTTGTTTGAATTTTTAATCTAATTGTATCCTGTATATTAGGATCATTAATAGAAATAAAAAAGTTTGGTTTTACTTTAAACCATACTACACCTGATACTAAATTAGATTGAACACGTCCTATTAGTGCATTAATAGGATCACTGAAACGCTTATCTAGCATAACAACTAAAATAGATGTATCTATTCTTTGTCAAAATAATGCCTTTATTTCGATTTGTATTAACCCGATATGTATATATCTTAATTGAGGGTATTTTTTTTTTAATCTTTTTATTTTATTTTTATCAAAAATAGGAATATCTACTAGACCATTTTCAGATGCTCTAGCAGTAGTATTTCCGCTAAATTGTTCAAAATGTTTTGTTGACCAAAAATTAAATTTAGATAATTTATAAATTTCTGTTTTTTGAACTTTAGTTAGTTGCTCTAACTTTTTATCATCGATCTGAAATTCTTCACCTAGAATATCAGATAATTTTGTTACAGCTTTTTCCTCTTCTGGAATTTCTTAAGAATTAGAAGATATTGTGTTCTCAGTATTTAACATAAAAATATAATCATTCATAGATTCGTCTGAACTAGACTCATCATCAAAACTTTCTATTTCATATAATATTTCTTCTTGATTAGAGATTTTTTCTCCGAAACAAATTTCTAATTTATTTTCTTCTAAATATTTTATCATTTTCTTTTGTTGCTGACATTTTTTAGAGCAATCAGGAGCTATATGACCTTTTTCATTACATATATAGCAAGTACATTGACTAAAATTTCTTTTCTTTTTATGTCTAACATACTTTTTATTTTTATTAAATTTATTATATTTGGATGATTTTTTCCATTTTCGCCATTTATATTTCTTATGAAAACTTTTTCTAGTTTTCCTTGGTTTTCTAATTTCTTTAGAACAACTAAATTCATATTCATTATCTAATAACTTAGAACAATAATTATATCCTAATTTATTTTTAACTTGTTTACTAGCTTTTGCTTTAAGACAGTGGTCTACTATCATTCTCCAAGCAAAACTAATTATATTTCCTAATGTATCAATTGCATTATTTTTTTCTAAAAATTCGGAATATTTTGTATTACATAATTCATCCCAAGAAGGAGTAACTTATGAAAATATTGTTTTATCAGTAGATAATAAATAAAAATATTGTGAAAACTTTTTAGAGAAATTTTCTAATTCTCTAATATCACATAATTTTAATTTTGTCAGAACATAATATATGTCTAACTTACGACTTTTTATATTCATTATTCCACAAAACTCTCTTTTTAAAATTTTTGTAAATTCTTTAAGAATCTCTTCTAGAGTCTTAAAACTAGAAATTAAATTTTCTTTTTTTTTTCTACCTTCTTCAGAATTTTCCCATTGTCTAAGGAATTGAATAGCATCACTTTGTAACGTACCAGATATATAATTTAAAAATCTATATGTAGTCCAAGCTCATCTATAATTTATTGTAACAATAACTAAACTTTGAACCCAATCATCTATTGTTTGCTCATAGTCTTTAAAATGTATATTTTAAAATCTAAGTATTTATCTTGCGAGGCAACACTAGTTTTATTTAAATCATCTACCATATGTTCTGTAGAAATAGGATTTGAAGTAGACGGGAATACAGGACTTGTATCTACTTTAGGATAATTTACTGGTTCATCTTCATTTTTGTTCAAAAAAATATTGAATATATTTTATGAAACAAAAGGTCATATAGCTCTAGATTGTGTATCAAACTCTTCATTAGGCCTGATTTGCACACTTTCTTCTTTCTCTACCTCTATTTTCTTAGGGCTGAAAAAAGAAAATATCCCAATATAAAATATATATTCAGATACCAGATATATAATTTAAAAATCTATTTGTAGTCCAAGCTAATCTATAATTTATTGTAACAATAACTAAACTTTGAGCTCAATCATCTATTGTTTGCTCATAGTCTTTAAAATGTATATTTTTAAAATCTAAGTATTTACCTTGTGAGGCAACACTAGTTTTATTTAAATCATCTACCCTATGTTCTGTAGGATTTGAAGTAGACGGGAATACAAGACTTGTATCCACTTTAGGATAATTTACTGGTTCATCTTCATTTTTCTTTATTTCTTCTAACCCTTTCTAAGAATAGAAACGTGTTTCGGGATCTATATCTAAATGATCATCCGAACCTTCTTTTTTTTTCCTAAAGTTATTTCTTGCTTTTTATCCTTATCACTTTCACTTTCTGTGTCAGTGGCAGTCTCATCTTCTTCTACAGTAATTTTTTCAGAATCTTGACTAGATTCATCAGTCGTATCATAATTTAACATATAATGATAATTAGTTCCTTCAAATATATGTTCATTTTGAGAATATAATTCTTGCATCATTTTGACTAAATGATCATGTCTCTCCATATCATCTGTCTGTTGATATTGAGATTTCCAGTGTTCAATTATTTCTTTTAAAGAATGGAAAGTTTCTTTCCAATCCGGTGGTTTTTCTTTTTCATTTTTATTTTGTATGGTAATTTTATGATTTTTAAATTATATATCTGATACGTTACAAGGTGATGCTCTTCAATTCCTTAAACAATGAAAAAATTCTGAAGAAGGTAGAAAGGAAAAAGAAAATTTAATTTCTAGTTTTAAGACTCTAGAAGAGATTCTTAAAGAATTCACAAAAATTTTAAAAAGAGAGTTTTGTGGAATAATGAATATAGAAAGTTGTAAGTTAGACATAGATTATGTTCTGACAAAATTAAAATTATGTGATATTAGAGAATTAGAAAATTTCTCTAAAAAGTTTTCACAATATTTTTATTTATTATCTATTGATAAAACAAAATTTTTGATAAACCAATATTTTCATAAGTTACCCCCTCCTTGGGATGAATTATGTAGTACAAAATATTCCGAATTGCTAGAAAAAAAATAATGGAATAGATACATTAGGAAATAGAATTAGTTTTGCTTGGAGAATGATAGTAGACCACTGTCTTAAAGCAAAAGCTAGTAAACAAGCTAAAAATAAATTAGGATATAATTATTGTTCTAAGTTATTAGATAATCAATATGAATTTGGTTGTTCTAAAGAAATTAGAAAACCAAGGAAAACTAGAAAAAGTTTTCATAAGAAATATAAATGGCAAAAATGGAAAAAATCATCCAAATATAATAAATTTAATAAAAATAAAAAGTATGTTAGACATAAAAAGAAAAAAAAATTTAGTAAATGTACTTGCTATATATGTAATGAAAAATGTCATATAGCTCCTGATTGCCCTAAAAAATATGATACCAATAACAAAAATTAGTTTACATAAAAGCAATAACTCTTTTTGAGTATAGAAACATGTTTCAGGATCTATATCTAAATGATCATCCGAACCTATTTTTCTTTTTCCTAAAGTTATTTCTTGCTTTTTATCCTTATCACTTTTACTTTCTGTGTCAGTGGCAGTCTCATCTTCTTCTACAGTAATTTCTTCAGAATCTTGACTAGATTCATCAGTCATATCATAATTTAACATATAATAATAATTAGTTCCTTCAAATATATGTTCATTTTGAGAATATAATTCTTGCATCATTTTGACTAAATGATCACGTCTCTCCATATTATCTGTCTGTTGATATTGAGATTTTCAATGTTCAATTATTTCTTTTAAAGAATTGAAAGTTTCTTTTCAATCCGGTGGTTTTTCTTTTTCATTTTTATTTTTATTTTTGTCTAAAGTTAATAATTCAGTTCCATAAAATAATCTAACATTTTTAATATCTCGTGATTCTTGGCTAGAATCATTTTTTACTGAGTTATCAAGTTATTTAATAACTTCACAATTTTTATCTATTTTAGATTCTATATTACTAAGTTGACTTTTATTATCATTAAACATATGATAAACTAAATCTACTAAAGTGTTTATACCTTGAGCTACTGACTTACTATCCTTAATATGTATTTGATGTTCGAAAACTTGATCCTTTGCTAAACATCTAAGTTCTTCCATGTTAAACTATTATCGGTGCACAATACCCTTCTGCCTTACCAATTTTTATCACTTAAACATACTCTAAACAACGATCACACAGATCTAAAACAGAGTCAAACAAGTGAATATAAATCAGGCAAACATATATGCTTCACAATAGTTAACAATGAAGAAGAATATAGAGATTTGGAAAACTTACTTGATTTCAAACGTCAAGTATATATTGCAGATGAAGTAGTTGCTTAAAAGTTTACACTCTTATTACAAACTTAAATACAGTACATATTACACACACCTAGAAGCTCTAATACCAATAACAAAGAAAGAAAGGACGCGGAAGTGTTTACATAAAAGGAAAAGTTAAAAACAAAAAAGAAAAGGTTTGATTACAATGAAAAGGAAAAGGAAAGGAAAAAGTCTAAAAGGTTGAAAAATAACAAAGGAACCGAATGCCTTCTACTAAGCCATCAGGTTTTTAGGTACAGAGGATTGTTTATCCTTTTTACCTTTACCTTTGTTGACAGTAATCCAGTCTTGATTACTCATCAGGCCTGCTCAGAAAATCAACAATAAAATTATTAGTACCCTTAATATATTTAATATCGAAAGAATATTGTTTAATGTAATTAAACCATCTAATCATTCTTGGATTATCTTCTTGTTTTCGTGTTTTTAAAAAATCTTTAACAGATTTATTATCTATTCGTATCTCAAATTTTTCTGGTGCTAGAAAAATATGAAATCTTTTAATACCATTTTTTATGGCTAAAAGTTCTTTTTCAAATATAATATAATTCAGTTCATTTGGTTTAACTTTACCTGAATTATATCCACATATTTGCTCACCTAATTCAGTTTTAGCTTTTAAAACTGCTCCCCAACACTCATTACTAGCGTCAGTTTCTAATATTAACAATTCTCCTTGTTTAGGAAAATAAACTGAAGAAATATCTTTTAATTCAGTTTATATTTGTCTAATAATTTCTGAATCATTTTCTGTCCAAATAAATTTATTATTGTTTTTTCAATTTTTCAAATAACAATCTTTCTTTTTTAGAAAGATCTTTAATGAATTGTCTACCATAATTTAAAATTCCTAAGAATTTTTGTAAATGTTTTCTGTCTTCCAGTTTCTCCGAAAAAAATTTAATCTTTGCAATTATATGATCTTCCAATTTAATACCTGATTTAGTTAGTTTTAAACCTAAAAATTTATATTTCTTCTTTCTCTACCTCTAACATAATTGCTTGTTATGAATAACATAATTGTTAATGGGTGTGGAGGAAGTAATTTAATTTACACCTCTCTAGTCTTGAAACTAAATAGCTCCTTTAACGTTTGGATTTGAAAGGATTATGTAGAAGCAAATATAGAACTCATCCAAATTTGAAAGGAAAACCAAAAAACAGGGCAAGCAAACTAGAGACCAATCAAAAAGAAACTCACACATGCATTATGTAGAAGACACTAACAGAGCAAACAACAAACCCGAGGTTCTTTTAAGTTCCTCTCCATTAACACTTGGATTTTACTTCTGATCAAAATCCTAAATGCAAACTTTGGAGGGATGGACTAGTTTTTTTATGAAATAGTAGAAAGTGTCAAATTAGCAAAATACTTCATAACCTTGGCTAATATTAACTCATTTGCATGAACTAAGACCGGTTTTGCTACCTTCGAATCCAAGTCAGTTAGGAGGCAACCACTGTATCTCAATGCCATAGTTCCATTGGACCAAAGAAAGTCCAGGTTGAACATCCACTGCAGAAGCATAAGCAGTACACCCTCCATCCCTAACCCTGATCCTACGTGAATTCATGCTTGAATCTTTCAAGTAATGGCAGCAAAGTGTACCTTTACATGAATTCCCCTCCTCCATTTGATCCTCAAACTGCCTACAAAAGCTGCTTGAAGAACAGTTGAGAGGAGACAGAATAATAGAACTAGAGCAGTTGAACAACATGACAGTGTTACGAGTAGATATATTGAAGGGTGAGTTATCATCAATTCTAAAACCTTCTGTTGTGAAATCAGAAGAAAAACATTCTGTTTTCTGAATCCGAGGAGGGTTTATGATGAGCTTGTTGGAACTTGGGTTTATGCTGAGGATGTTATAGTACATCTCTCTAGAGGAAGAGAATTGAAGAATGCCATTGTTGCAGTAGACCCTGTACTTTGGATCTCCACAGTTTTCATCTGTGCTAAGTGGGAATGGAACTTCAAGATTGCCACATTTAGGACAAGTATTGAAAGCTGACGCATGGGAAACTAAAATGAGCAAAAAAGAGGTCAAAAAGATTTGCAATCTTTTGTCCATTACTATAAGTAGAGAAAAAAGCACCAAACAGAAGCAAGAAGTTATGGGTAAGCTACTCTTCTATTTATACAAGAGTAATGAACTCTTAAAAGCAAAAAAAATTAAAAATAATAATAATATGTAGTGAAATATTGGCAAATTGGTATTGGCATTGTAAAAGAGTTAGTTCCTTTTGTGAATTTATCACCCCGAATGTGGTGAGACATCTGTCAGTGTCTCAACTTCAATGGAGAAATTAAGGGGGGAAAAAAGTCAATCAACTTCTAATTATTCATTATAATAAGTATAAATATAATCAAGTTTAATATCAATACCCATGAATCTTGAAGCTGATTATCTACTTAATTTTAAATTGAACCAAACTACAATATTATATTGCTGTACTGAATTTAGAATTGTTTTATCTGTCATCCAAAATTTACAGTGAACCAGTGGGGACCAAATATTCAAATATATAGCCAATAAAACATGACAGTTCATAGTTTTCTATTATCAAACTCATGTACAAAAATCAAACATCTCTTCAAATTAACAAGGCTTAAAACCAGAAATTTATCTATTACTATACTATCTCCATGCAATTTCTTCAAACTAAAAGATAAGTTTGGCTAATGTAAATGTTGAACCAAAAGTTAATACAGGAGAGGAGAGAGCAAAACAGTTAAAATATTTTAGAGAAAAGTGTATAGGAGACAAAAGGAACTTGGCCAAATAGTCTCCACTAAACAAATAATCCGTACCATGAATACCTATTAGAGAATCATATGATTTCTGAAGCTGAGGTATAAATTGGTTATAAAAAATTGGCATTACCAATCCCACTTTCCTTGTATAGAGCTTTACAGGTGCCACTTGCATTCCATTTTCCTAAAGTGGTCTCCATTATATGATGAAGACAAAGAGCTAAAGTATTTTGATTACAGTAATAACTGTGATATGATTTAGATCAATGATTAATAACACGTATGCTACATTGTAGCAATTAAATGGGTTTTCTTAGTAATAAAAAAAATATAGATATGCATACAGTTTTCTACAGTTAAATTAATGAATACCACTGAAGAAGTTCTCTACAACTGTATTTAATCTTTTATATGTTGTAATGTGCATGTATACAGCTTGATAAGTATTTATGTATCATGTCAATTTTACTTTGTATTGTCAAGAATGCTATTTATAAACATCCAATCACATAGCTAATATCATATGTTGAAAAGAAAAGTTCTGTAATATTTATTTTAGCCCACCCAACCAAACCCATACACATTAGCACCAGTGTCATAAAGCATCAACAAGATTTGCATCAGGGCATGTGTCATGGATCACCATCTTAGACCTTCCTTCACCACCCAAAAAAAAACCAAAACAAAAACAAATTCTTCAAAATGGGTAGTGAAGCAATTGATTTCAGAATGCCAATTGCCAGGAGACACCTAACTGGGATTTTTTCGTAGAGGACCTACTAGGGTTCTAGAATCTTGATGAAGCCTATGATACACGATGATGGACCACAAGAAAAGTAATCAATTTATTAACTTGGAGGGTTGAATCTTTATGCGGCATACCAACCATAGTAACGAATCTAGAATTATAGTAGGCTTCCCTACCCTCGATGGGAAGGCAAAACCTTTTTTAATTGTATCTTTTCTCATTTTGACTTAACGAGGGCCTAGGTCATACTTTGATAAACTTGCTCATATAACAAGGTTCCAATACTTTTATGAAGGGAATGCAATTTCAACCAATTTCCTTTATTATCTATCTTTCATGATTTCCAAGGATAGGAGATGAAGTGTAAAAGTTCAGTGTTGTTTTATATTAAGCAGTAGAACCAATGCTTAGTAACAGAAAACAAGTTTACCTGTACAAAAAGAAAAAGAAAAAATAAATAAAAAGAAAAAAAATATCAGTTTTATAAAACATATTCCAAATAATGCAAGAAAAATTCAAGAGTCGTACACAGATATCACACAGTTTGACAGTATCAATACAAATTTCACAAGAACCGGCAATAATGTTTGATACAATGCCAACTTGTTAACCATGTATTTTCTTGCTAATGAGGCACCAAAGGACTCCACATGGAGATCTAAACCAGGGTAAAACTGTCTAGTTAAAACTTAAACCCCACCGAATTATCTTTGATTTAGACAATGCTGGAAAACTAATATTGATGACACAAAAAACATATAATATTGGAAGAACTTAGAAAGTTTATGGGGATTGAAGAATATTGTGTCGTCTGATAAAATTACTTTAACACCAACTAATAAATTACATTACCAATAGTATCCTCTCCTAAATTACAAAAAGACAAAAGTACGTAAGGTCACAAGGATTTAGGAGGGGAAAAAAGAAAAACTAATCGAGACTTGACGGGTCACATATAGAAATCTTGAAAAATCCCAAGCATCTCTTTTCACCGAGAAAGCACTGACCATGCAAGGCCCATATGCATGTGAGACGGCGTCCTAAGCTTTTCTCCATTTCACCCGGCTATAACTCAAGATACAAAATAAGTTCCCTAGAAATGTCAGATGCATAAGCAGCATTCCTTTTCAAGGGAAAAATTTCCATAATGCGCAAAATGACTCTTGGCTAAAGCAATCCCTCTCCTGCCAGTCGCACAGATGGACACAGTGATCAACAGAGAATTAACAAAATGGTATCACTCAACCCCGACACTCAAATAAATAAAGAATACTGACTTCCTCACATGATACTCAGTGTCTTCTTCTTTCTTTGTATTTCCCATTTTATTTTTATTTATTTAGTTATTTTTTGTTGGGTACGAAAACATAAACAAACTTACGCAGATCATCCAAGGAAATATTGCTGACACTCTCTCCAGTCTTTATAAGGCGAATCCTTCCTGCAAGGGTGACAACGCTATAATGATTTTTGACCATGCTATGGACAGTATATCAAAATTCAATTCAATTCAGAATTTATTTTTTTTATTTTTTTTGGATATAAAATTCAATATCATCTATGTATATACAGTTAACTGTCTTTTTGCAAACTTAGATACTGATCCAATTTTTATTTACTGTATTAGCAGTTATTATTGGAAACAGCTTCACCGAATATTTCCATCACACGTGCATGCATCCATCTATAAAAGGTTATACGAACACAAATAGTCTATATCATTTTTGTAGTAGAGTTATAACCTAATTTATCTCTCATCAGTGCAAAGCAATAGAACATTGTTAAAACTGAAGCAGCGTACCAAATAAGCATAAAACATCATTTATGATATATCACCATAGTAATTAAGAAAGAAATAAAGATAAAAAATAAGAACTAGAAAAGTTCAATACTGGTTAACATACCATCACGGCGGATGCATATCTCTGGAACATTTCTTACTTCACCACTGATACTGTTATTGTAAACTCTAGTTTCAATTTCACCCTCAACGTACACGGATGAGCTGCATTCAACGTTTAAAGGTTAGAGAAGCAATTAGTAAATTTTAATTTACTTTGAAAATGGAAATGTACTTCTTCACAAATTTTTGAACTGCATAAGTGCCAAGTGTTTCATTATGCACAGCAATTCGATGCCACTGAACAGGTTTAGGCAAGCCCGGTGCTCCAACTATTCTTTGGTCAAACATGCCTCCTGTTCCAACCGTAAAGATGGTTATAGTTCGGCCATTCCTCAAGATCTTCTGCACAGGGGATTGCCCAACTTTTCCACAAATTATTGCCTGTTTATGGTCCACATAGCCAGGGTGAAATATCAGACAAAAAATAAATAAATAAACATAACATCTGAATGCTCAGAAATGTAAACAAAAGAACAGTACATGCAGTTTTCTGTCTTAAAAACTCAAGTGGACCAAAGCAGTATCATGCTCAGTTGTGAAAAAGTTTCTGAATTCCAAAATCCTAAATGACAAGAAACTCACAATTTTATTTCTCACTTCTGCCTAAAAATTCTCAGCATCCATAGGCTAAGAGAACGAGTGAATAACACATAAAAATGGTTTCATAATTGACGAAATAAAATGCAACGATTTTATGAATGTATTATGATCATAACCTCTCATCGATCATCAGCATTGTGCAAACATTGCATTTTCAATAGTCCCCCAAAATTGAGCTTTTCACATTCACTCAAAATGTCAACCAAAGACTCATATCATATATACCTTATGCACACCCCGAAAACCCCAACCTCTCTTGGGATCCACACCTTGGGGTTGTAATTTCGATTCTTCCTTTACACCAAGAATGTCACCAATCTCTTCCTCTGACTTATCATCCTTCCCATTTTCACCTTCACTCCCGAATGACTCAGTTGAGCACCATAACTTGGAGCTTCTTTGCACATTCACCACTACAAGGACAAACAAACTAGGTATAAATAACCACAACCACTTAACCAAACATAAAAAATTTCAGTAAATATATCAAAAAACACTTAATAAGAAAGAAAAAAACCTACAAAATCCACTACATACTTCAGAATTTCTATATGCTTCCCAACCATTTGAGAAAAGTCCTCTTAAAACAAATATGATCATTCTGATCAATTCTTTTAAGGCATACTCAAAAATGGTTTTTCTATACTCAATTTTTCTATCTTTTTAAAAATTAATCAAAGACAACATAAATCCGGATAATTGACCAGTACAGTGAGATATTCATTTCAACCCAAACAAACCGATATACAAAAATATAATGAGCCTAAATCAATTGTAAACAATATACTTTACACAAAAATAAATAAATAAAGAATAGAAATATTAAATTCAGAGAAGAAATGAGAAAGAGAACCAAGTGAGGAAGCAGGGAAGATAGGAACAGAGACTCTTAAATGCTTGGCAACTCTCAGAGCGCAGGTATTCATTTTTTAGCAACAATTCAGAAACGCCAACCAGAGCGAACAAGGGTAGTGGAGGGTTTTAGGGGACATGGGTCATGGGTGTAAAATGTGGATCCGGGCAATATGGTTTTATGGTCCATGGATCGAAAGCAGACACAGACGAGTATTGAGCCCATAAAATTATGGGCCTTATGAAGTAATTCACGGCTATCCACTATTAGTTATTATTTTTTATTTTATTTTCAAAAAGTTAAAAATGCTTTTTCTTCTTTTTTTTGGCCAAAAAAAAAACATTAGTTTTTCACAAACTATATGAACAGGGAAGCCATTCAAAATTGATTCCACTGGAGGATTTATCCTTGTTGATCAAATTTTATTTAATTCTAAAATTGATAGTTTTTGTTAGAATTGTTGACAGGGAACAGACGTTCTTAGTGGGATAAATATAACTGATCAACAAATCGTTTTCCAATATGTTGCGATTATCAGAATCTCATCCTCTTTTTCAATTGATACTTCTTTATGACCATATAATGATTAGGTTTACTATTTCATCTTTGTTGATACTTCAGACTAATACACCTATCCGAATTAACACTACATGAAAATATTTTATATTTGCTATTTAAAATTTTGATTCAGGATAAGCACGATTTAGCAAAGATCTACTACTAATGCTTTGATAAACAGTAACACAAATACAAAAACAACATGCATAAACAGCAGCAGCTTTTCAAACACCGTGCAAATACACAAATTTACTGCAACTAATGGAAATCACTAGCTGGGAATCTATGGTGCTAAAAACGCATAAAGAATGAGAAGACAAAACAACAACTCCGTCAATCTTCAATATTACAAAGGCAGTTTCCAAAAGATGACATTGCAGAAGAAACACAGACAAAAAGGAAAAAAATAAATAACCGCTATGTGCTAGGTCTTCAATATTTTTAAACCAAGGAGTATTTTCTTAGGCCCACCCGATAAATTCCAAGCTTTATAAATCAAAATTGGCCTGCCTTCAAGCAAAACAACCAAACTCCATATGATCAGCGTTCTGAGCCTCGTATTCTGGATGAGGACCAACTGGACCTTGAACTGCCAAAGGATGGTTTCCGGTCATCACTGCTACTGCGCCACCTATCACTGGGCTGGGATGGACGATCATCCTGCCTGCCACTGCCCCAACGATCAGGTTCAGGAGGAGGAGCTTGCCCAGAGCCTTCAGCGCTCTGCCGCCTGAACTTAGGCACGTATTTTTCAGATGACGCTGCAGCAGCAGCAGGAGCAGCTGGGGCGGCCGGAGCAGCAGCTCCAGGCTCAACTGGACGAGCAGCAGGGATCTCAGCAGCAGCGGCAGTTGATCTCCCCAAGAGTGCCTCTTTTCTCTGCCTCTCCTTTTCTTCTAGTTCCAACTCTCTTTGCCTCTGCTTTGCAGCAATCTCATCCAATTTCGCCTTGCGCTCAGCTTCTTCTTTCCTTCGCCTCTCAGCCTCTGCACATTTCAAAATGGTATGAGAAGAAATAACAAAGCACACCTTCAGTGTAATATTCAGATCTCATTTGTCTCCAGGAAACAGTCTAGGAAACTAAGCCATAAATAGCTTTGGCATCCATGATAAGAAACTAAAAGAACAATGGGAGAAAAAATATAATTTAAACTTTTCTAGAATTTTAAACTGTTTTTAAGTTTCATATTTGGGTACTTCTGCCTCTGAAAATATCCTGCATTTTGCCGACTCAAAGCAGAGAAAAGAAAATGCTAACTGTCCCAGAAAGGTAATTTTGAAAATTTACCTTCACGCTTGCGAGCTTCCTCCTCTTCTTGAATCTTTCTAAGTCTTTCTTCCTCAGACCTTACATAAAAGATTTTCTTTCTTTTAGCCTCCCTGTCCTCTTTACGAGCCTGAATCATCTGACTGATGTGCTCCTCTCTCTCCTCTCTTCTTCTGTCAAATTCTGCTTGCCGACTGCTTATCACCCTTTCTTGGAATATCATCTGTAGAAGAAAACAGAAACCAATTTGTGAAAATGTCAGATTAACCCGTGCTAACACAATCTTTACATATTTAGATGTGAAAAGCTCTATGAAGCTAGGCCTCTTAATGAGACTGAAAATGCGAGAGCAAGAGCTTGAATGAAATCAAATGACGGTGATATCTAAATTTGCAGAGGGCAAAATTATTTCCAGAGTGTTAAGTTCTTTACTTTCTGCCCTCAATGTGAACTATACAACTTACATAATTGCTGCAAAATCATACAAACAAGAAAATAGAGGAAAAGAACGAAACAGAATAGAAAAAACAAAACCAAAATAGTTTTGCCACTTGATGTAAGATTCAAATATTTAATAAGGTTGAAATTTACACTAGTATATTCAACCAAAAAAAAAGAAAAATATTTACATTAGTATTATAGAACTTACGAAGAAGGCACCTATACGATTGAAGAAAATAGATAAAAGGAATTTCAGGGTCTTTTAGCCTCTATAACACAATTGCCTCATTTAACAAGCAAAAGGAAAGGCCAATGGAAGAAGAAGAAAAATGGTTGAAAATGGCAAAGCAAAAAAACAAGAAAAAAGATCAACTGACTGACCTTTTGGTCCAACATACGTGCCAACCTAATCTTCTCCTTTAGGTCCCCTTCATGCCGCTGTTGGCTCAGCTCAATTTCCAGCTACAAAGCAGGACAGAAGTTCAGCCATTATGTTAAAAGTCAACAAATACAAAACACATAAATAATCATGTTGATTGATAACACACTCATTTAACATGAATAAGCAACGGGAAGGAAGTGAAGGCAAAATTCGTTTACAATACCTGTTGGGCATCCTGTTAACATAAAGCTCAGTATCCTTTATAACTTAAAATTAAGATGACTAAAAGAAATTAAGTTTAGATACCTGTTGTTCACGTTCATGAAGAATCCTCTCTTCCACCACACGCTGTTGAAATGCAGCTTCAATTAAGGGAGCTGACTCTTCTCTTTTTGCTCTTTCCAAATAATCCATCGTTTTAGCAAGTTTTTGCAACTTCTTTTCCATTTCCTGTCTCTCTCTCAGTTGTTCACTCAAGGCTAGTTCCATCAAAGTTTGCTTTGTCACCTTTTCCTGTATTAGAAAGACACTTGTCAATTTTCTTCCTTTCCAACATAAAAATAATTTTATTTCAGACCAAAAGTTTTAACTCACTCCTTCAAGAATTGGTTTCTTTCCCTTCTTCCTGATGCGTGCTTCCTGAAGCAAAGCCTGTTCTTCTTCTAACTCCCGCTCTTCTATTTCCTTAAGGATCCTTTGATTCTTCCTATGCTCATACTCAGTTGCAAGCCTTTTCTGCTCAGCCTCTTCTGTAATCTTCTGCAGCTTAAGCCTTCGTGATTCTTCTTCACGTTCCTTAAAAAGGACAAAGCAAATCCATTGTTAAAACTTTGTTCATTTCAGATAATGATAATGACAAAATACTTGGGCAACAGTTTAAGATGTGCACCATTTCCAAAAGTTGACGTTCTTGTTCTTCCTTCCTTTTCTCAATAATTAATTTCCTAGCAAGAAGCCTTTTGTGTTCTTTATCAACAACATCTGCTAAAGAAGGCAGCACGCCGTCTAACTTCGATGCTCTATCTGCAGGAGGGTATATCATAGCTCTTGCTTTATTTAGAGATTCAGCAAACATTGTCAGGTGATCCCGAAGCCTATCAGACTCAATATCCTGGAGTTAACCCCAATGAACAATCAAATTATAACTCATTACGATATGAACAGTAAAAACTTCTCCATCGACTAAATAACAATACATCATAGGTCAAAATATAAGCATTGTTTCTCGTAAAGCCATGAGACGATGATTAAAATATAAATGAGGCAGAAAAACATGCAAGGTTATGCGTATGTTAGCTTTTTCTGGAATACTTACCAAAATCTTCCTTTTCCTGGCAAACTTAATGAGCAAGGAAAGAGGAAAACGCATGCCCATAGTAAGCATCCACATATTAGAAGATTGAACACATATCTTAGCTGATTACAAAATTCAATTCATGCACTTATATTCCAGCAACACAGATAGACTAAAAAATATCTTTAACATGTCCCCAGCAACTTATTCTCGAAGGTATAAAAAGTGAGAATTTGATTGCCAGTTATAAGAATTGGCTAAAATACTAATTACTGTTTCCATTACTACTACAAATAAGTGTGCTGGAACATTAGCAGGGCAAGAATCGCTTCAGAAACCAGAGTTCTTAAACATTCATAATTAAAGTATAGTTTAGAGCAAATATTTCGTTCAACTTGGCAAGTCACCTAAAAGAGAGGGGATTAGCTCAAGAGGCAATTAACATACAAGTACAAGCACTAACTTACCAAGTTACCAAATACCACAACACCCTTCATATGGTCAACTTTCATGGCTACAAATTTATACTTAACAGCATCCACTGATATCTTCTCCACAACAGAAAAATCATAAAATGGGATCATCTGAGATAGACACTCAATTTTCATTGTCTGATACACCTTAGAGACCTGAAAAGTGTACAAAAAAATTAATTAATTGGAGAAAATTCTGTTTTACTAGTGTAAGACGCAACAGACATGTAATCAACTATAACAAACACAAATATACTGCACCTGCTGAAGCAACCTGAGAGTAGCAAGCTTTTCCAGAGCAGGGACATATTGAGACAGTTGGACTTCTGGAACAGAAGAAGCAGAAGACAGCTTACCCCCAAACTTTGAGACTTTAGTCAGCAACGGCTGTATCTTTAATGCAAGATCTAGAGGTTGAAATTCATGCTCCAACAGATGGTAAAGATCTTTTACTTCCTGGGTTGCACAGCTCAATACACCTTTTGAGACCTGAATAGGACATCCAAACCAAAGGCAAAGCCCACATTCAAAAAAAAAATAATAATAATCTTCCCTAAGACATGCCCATGCATTAACATTTGACATACAGTTCGAATCACATGCAAAGTTTTAGGCACTTATATGACAACATTCTTCTTTATAAAGGATTACTATAACAACCTTTTGGAGCTTCACTTCTTTTTTCCAACAGCTAAAACAATAAAATTAAATGCAACCAAACATCACTATAGGGAAAAAGTAACAAACTAAAATGTAATTTATGACAAGCCTATTGGAGAGAACTGAGAACTTGCCAGATGCTAAAAGGAATTTTTCTTAACAAATGAAATAACTACAGGAGAAATAGAATATAGAACCAACCCCTAGAATCTTACCAGTTCTGATAGAAGTGATGACCGTGAAAGCTGAACCAGAAAAGCACATTGTCAGAACCAAAATAAAATATATAAATAATTCATTGATAATGTGTATCACAATTAAAAAAAAAAATCGAATAAATTGTAATACCACTTCTCCTCTCTCTAGTTTAGGGTCAAGATTAAATCCAATAAGATTAGCCATCCTCAAGTTGTGCCCTTTCTCAATTTCAAGTTCCACATGAGACGCAATGCATGTGTGGTCATATGGGGCCACAGAAAGCGCTGCCAAAACCATAGATGATGCTATCGCCTGCAGATCCTTCTGGCTTAAGTTCTTATTAAAGCTTTTCTGAAGGGTGAAAAGCTTGAGCCATGCATAAGCATGGTAAAGATGGCTAGACGAGACCCAGAAAATTTCGGATAGCTTAGCATAATAAACCACCATCAGTGATGCTTTAGGGGTTTTCTTAACCATGCACATCAGTCCATGAATATCTTCAACAGAACGAAAAGCTTCCTGCATGTATAAAAACAATAATCATGAGAAATAATCATTACCCACGAAACATGCTTCTAAAAAAGGAATCCACCAAAATGTGCATGTCTTTTTATAAAGATTAGATGTAAATAGAGAAACTCCCAGAGACCTGCCAGAGTTCAAGTTCAGTAGCAATCTTTAGCTGCTCAAATCTTGTATCAAGATACAACTGCAAGCTCTCTGGTGCAGATAGGTCAGGTCGGTCCCTTTGGTCTTTATATTTGTTAAGATTGATTAAATGGTTCCGTATGATTTCACATAACCTGCGAAACTCTGTAGTTCGCTTGTATTGCTTGCAGAACTGAAAAGCCCGATGCGCTGTCATCTATAAATGAAAACCAATTAAAATCGATATCTTCTTTCATTTGAATAAAAAATGCTCGATTTCTACTACTAAGTACAATGATAACACCACAGGATGTCAACATTACCAAAACATACTTTACACAGTCACAAATATATTTTACAGTAACAAAGATGGTAGACAAACAAAACAAGATCCATGGTAGCTATCCTATCCTATGTTTGGAACTATGTCCATGCATGAAAGAGACTAAGAATGGGGATAAAAAAAAAGGCCACATTTTTTCAAGGAAGATGATTTCTGCTGTGCTCTTAGCCTCTTAAGAATAAGGGACAAAAAGACATATAGAAAAAGGGAAGAGAGAGAGAGAAGTAGAAAGAACAATTAGGAACCATGTAAATCGAGTAAAATATAGAGTTGGTTGTTCACAATAACTTCAATATCTAAATCAAATAGGAAATATCTCAGAACTTTAAGTGATAACAAAAACAATGCGTTCCTAAACTTTTTCATCTAGACCAAAACCTAAATTACCTCTCAAATCCTTTAAGCTACAGTACAAGGCCAAAAAAATACTGAAAAGTAGGTAACACTATAGAAAACCTTTTTTTCTAATTTAGAGTAATGCAATTAAAATTCAACAACAAATAAACTCACAAGCAGAAAATAATGAACATTGAATGACCATACTAAAAGAAATTCTGTTTTTTGAAGGAATCACCATACCGCATAAAGTGCCTCCAACTTCGAGTTATTCCTCAAAATTTCTAGCACTGTTCTATAGGTCTCCCACAGAAACTTGAACCAAGGGGTAACCAGTTCACGGTCAGACCTATCCTTTCCCTTCTCTCCACTGACATAACTAAGCATGAGATCTTCTGGCCTTTTATCTGCTTCAAGGTCATCGACATCAAGAGCTTCTTCCAAGGCCTGTGCCTGACTCCGTGCCAGCTCAGCTTTTTCAGTGGACAGATGCATAAAGTGTTTGATCACCTCTTCCAAGGAAGTTACATTCACTTGTTGACATATGATGCGGTACTGAATCAGACCATCCTTTGCAAATCTGCCTCTCCGCAAGTCAACGCAAAGCTCTACATATTTAAACATAATCCTTTCAAGTGGTTTCTGCCATGCTCTATATCTCTTCGACGTGATAAGGTCATGGAGCGCCTGCAATGCATCTTGCTTCTGTCCAACATTTATCAACTCTGCATACACAAAATTAAAGATTCAACACATGTTAATGCCGATGCAAACTGCAAAAATTTCTTCCTTTCATGCTTTTCGAGCAAGTGCCGTCAAATTGAAAATTCCCCATTTAAAATTCGCTCATCAACTACGTTAGCAAAGTCATATAGTATTCTAGGATAGACAGTAAATTAAGAACGGGGTCATAACTGGAAATAGCAACAAGCTTTGAATAGATCAATAATTCTAAGCTGGAAAAACTGAAAAAAATAAAATAGAATCTTGAAGAAAAAATCAATATCACCTTCAGCTCGCTTCAAAGCGTTTTCAGGCTTCGCAAAAGTCGACATTTTTGAAATTGTTCAGCCTACTCAAGAGACAACACAGTATAACAGTCACCTGTAACGAACAGAGTGTTTCTTATCACTATATAATAATTTAAAGACGACAAAGACAATACCAAAACGCATAAATTTCACTACCATCAGTCCTATAACAGATCAAGCAATTAATTAAAACAAAAATTCCAAATAAAAAATCGCTCTTACCTGAATATGCCAATCCGAAACCGCCACCGGTTGAGAAATTCCAGAACAAAATAAGAAACTAAAATGAGATAATCAATAACCATGGATGTGAAGGAAGATAAGGGAAAAAAAAAAAAAAAAANNAAAAAAAAAAAAAAAAAAAAAAAGCCCTGACCTGAGTAGACGGCGGAGGAAGCACAAATTGCTTTTTCCAGCGGCGATATTGGGTCTGTGGACGCCGTATCGGCAATACGTTTGCGAAGCAGAGAAAGAGAGAGAGAGAGACAGAGAGAGAGAGGGCACGTCACAGGGTTTTGGGTTTGCAGGTGCATAGGTGTGATAAATCAATCCAAGATTAGAGTTACTTTGACGAATTTGGGTATGGTCAAAGTCCGATCCGAACAACTTCGGATCCATCACTCTTTTTTTAATTGGGCCTCCGTATCCATTTAGCCCATTTTTTTCTGATTTTCATACCTATACCTGGAATTATACTGAATTATATATTGCCAACGCTCCCCCTACCCTATTTTTCTCGCTCCGTTCCGCTCTATTTCCCTTTAAATTTTAATGGGAGATGGAAAAGGCAAGCCGGGGGAGATTCTCTGAGTCTAGGCAAAGCCAAACGTTTCTATTATTCAGTTTAATTTTTTAGAAAAATATTTTTTTTAAATAATATTTTTAAACATTATTAATAATTTTAAAAGAAAAAATATATATATATAATTTCTAATTAAATATATAAAAATATTAAAAATAATAATTTTTATTATATATATTATAAATAAGATAGAGATTATATTTTCCATTCCAGCAAAAAAAAAATTATCTCTACTTTGCCACCTCAATCAACTGGAAAATCTCTGTCTCAGACATCGCAGGTCGAAAATGAAACTAATTGTCATCAATATATTAAATTAACTTTGTGAAAACTTTAATAAAAAAAAATGGTAAATAAATTTCTTAGTACGCTTAGCATTGGTTGGAATTTGGAAGCTGCAAAGCTAAAAATCATAATAATGCGATCAAATTAAATAGTTCGGTAGACATTTCATCTTCATTTTCTTTTCTTTTTTCTTTTTTTCCTTTGCAAAGTATTTTTTTTTCAAAAATAAACAAATAAACTTGCGGGTTCAAATATTTGTTTTCTGTCCTTACCACTATCCTAATTTTTATTTGATATTTGGTCCAAATTTTAACTGTATTTTTTTAGATGAATAAAATTTCAACAGTTTGTTTACTTTAATATATTCAAACGATTTATTTTCAGTTCTAGACTGTTAACAATAAAAAGGTGCTTAAAAACTAGTGTTAAATTCTACAAATTATTAAATTTAGTTGAAAAATTGTGAGTACAAAAAACTCTTTTTTATATTTATTAAATTACAATATTGTTGTTATTATGTTACATACTTTAATTATATGTCATTTACATGTAGGCTAGACGGACTAGAATTTGGGGACACAAAACCTAAGACACCTGAATGCGAGTAGAATCTTATGAAAACCCATTAAAAAAGCACAAAACATGAAAAATAAAATATTTTTTTAAAAGTTAGCAATAACAGATACTGAACCAAAGACTTGTGAGGTGTAAAATGGAATTGGGATGATGTACTTCAAAAACATAATAATCAAACTCAAAAATAACACAATCTTATGCTCCGTTGTAATGGAAAAATTTCTATGAGAGCATTTATAATGAAAAATGTAGATCGCTGTATATATGACATATAAATATATATTATTTAAATGTATGTGGTATAAATGCATATTCAATACAAAAATTATTCTTCAATAATAATGTGCACAAATGATATTTGTCGTTATTAATTAATTATATATTTTATTAAATATTTTTAATTTTTGAGCAAATTAGATTTTTAAAGAAATTTTTATTTTTTTGAATATTTGACAATGTATGACAGAGTCATCAGAAATAGACATTCACCTTGATAATATCAAGGCCACGTCAAATCGACATTCATTATAAACATTACCATTAGAGTACATTTTTCCAAAACAATGTCTATATTTGCTTATGTGACATATTAATTTTAGCAATTCATATTTTATTGGAGATGTTCTTAAATCTTGTAATTTCTAGTTTTTTCTCCATGACTTGGAATCTTTTAGTTATTTTGCTTTCTAGTTTCTTATATTTTTGTTTCTTTCCTTTTTGTATTTTATTCATATTGTTTCAATGGATGATATTTGTCATATAATGGGAAAAACTGCACTTGAAGGTGTAGCTCAGTGGTAAGAGTCAGCCGAGCCTTCACACCTGCGAAAACAAGAGTTGAGGTTCGAGTTTTGGTAGCGCTATTTGAACTCAAATGCTCATCTCCGCTGCTACCGCATGAGGAGGAGGAGGGAGTTTCCAGTGACATGACCCCCCAGTGTGGACTCCTACTGAGTTGAAAAGACACCTAAGTTTGACCCACTCACTAGATAACTCCTGGATCTATGACCCCGCTACAAACAGATAATTTTTTTATTTACCATAAAAAAAATTAATGGAGTGATACTGGATTAGTCTGTATAGGATTTTCAAAATAGTTTGTTTGGAAAACTTTTGTGTGATCGTGTTGTTAGTACCAATGATACAAAAATCGAAATTTTCTTTGAAATTTCGGTTTTTGGAAGGCACTAATATTATTTCCATGTGTAAAAAAAACAAAAAAAACAAAAAAAAAAAGAAAACTGGTGAGATTTCCATAATTTACGACGAAATTTTTTAAATTTCCACGATATTTTCATCAAAATTTCTATGACAATCGTTTCATTATCTGGTCAAAATTTCCTTGGAAATTTTTTTAAGTAGAAAACATTGATTTATTATATTGTCAAATTAGACTTGGCAAAATGTTACACGACACGATAACACGACACGAAACGACACGATAATTTGCGGGTTTGGGTCCGCGATATCGGGTCGGGTTGATATCAGTGTCACACGATAAGACACGATAAGAAAACGGGTTGAAACGGGTTGGAACACGATAACACGATGGGTCACGATAAGAAAAATATTAATTTAATTATAGTTAACTTTTTACATTATTTTTTTTTTTAGTTTTAGAAAACTATAAAATTCATATTTTATTTCATTGAAAAATTACAATTTTTATATCTATTTATATATTAATATTTTGTTTTATATTCTATATTTTTTATTACTTATATTAGATGTACAATTTCTGTTTGATTTATAATATTTTGAATATTTTTAAATTTATAATTGAAATGCATATTTTGTTTTTCAGTTACGATAAATATTTAATATAGCTTTAATTCGTAATATTTTACATATTTTAAATTCACAATTATTATTTATGTTGAATTTTAGTATGTTAATATATATTTTTTTAAATGTTTAACATATTATTTGAATATGTATTTAGGTTTAATAGACATGAATTGATAATGATTTATCATTTGACAATATATATTAATTTAAATAAAAAAAATAAAACACTCACGTACATGTCTAGTAAACACGAATAAAACACGACACGAACACGACACGACACGACACGAACACGGTTCAACACGAAAACTTAACGGGTTGGGTTCGGGTGAACAAAATTTGACACGACACGACACGAATACGGTTCAACACGACACGTTGCCAGACCTATGTCAAATGATCTATATTAACAAAAAAAAATGTCCAAAAAACAATAATAATTAGGCCAATCCTTAGGCATATTGTAATATGAAGTCCACTTGCTTTTACCCATAGGTGTAAATTCAAGCCGTTCAGCTCGGTCCGAGTCTAAAATTTCAAATTTTGATGGGTTCAGGCGAAAAAGAGAATTAGGGTCGAGCCAAACCAATGCTTCAAATTTTAAAGTCTAATGCTTAGCTCTATGGGTATCAAGCCGGAATTTGAGCTTGAGTATTAGACTCGGGCTTTGGGTTTAAAGTTTAAGTCCAAATTTAGAGTCCAAAATTTAATTTAAAAATATTTTCTTACTTAAAACATATCATATAAAAAATAAAAATATATGTATTATGATATTTTCATGCATTCAAAGCACATCAAAATTAAAATTTAATAAAAAAAATAATAAGTTTTATTTTTCAAATATAATAAATTTGATATTTTTATACGTAGTAAATAAATCAACTATCTAATTGCATAGCAATTTTTAAAATTCAGATGAATAATTGTTATACCTATTTAAAATACATAATATAGATAATTAATTATTAATTTTTTTATCATTTTTTTGTTAATTTAATGCGGTTTATGATTTGTACCAATGATTACTTAAACATATAAAAAATTAAAATAAATAATATAGGATAAAATAGGATTCGGGCCAGCCCAACTGGACATATTTCGGGCTAGATTTTAGGCTAGCCCAACAGATAGCCCAATGACTCGGGCTCCAAGCCATATATATACTAAAAATTTAAATTTTAAGCTCAGTCTAAAATAAAATTAGACAGTTTTAAATTCAGATTACATCAGAGACCAGCTGAATTTAAACTTAGTTTTTTCATATGGTTTGATTTTGAACTTTTGAACTTTTTTTACATGCATATTTTTTCCAAATTCAATAATTCGGCAAAACAAGTTTATATTAGGCCATTGTACTATTTTTTTTTTTTCAGAATAAGGAATTATATTGTTTAACAATTATGTTATTGAACTAGTTAAAAAAAAATTGTGTTATTGAACTAATAATAATATAAGTAATTAGTAATAATAAGAAGAATAATATAAAAATATATATAAGAAAACATGTGCTTTTTTTTTAAATACTTTTCCATATCAGGGAATGTAATAAGATGCTATCTACTTTATATATCAATATATGTAATGTTTTTTTTTTTTTTTTTTTTTTTTTNGAATCCAATTATTGGATGCACCAGCACCATGTCAAATGGGATAATGCCGGGTCTCACCAGTATATTAAATAATTTTATTACTAAAAAACTGTAAAAAAAGAAAAAAAAAATATTTAATTATCTCATAACTCCACTATTAAACTTCTTTTCTTTTTGTTTTGTTTTGTTTTTTTTTTAAGGAAACGCCACTATTAAACTTGAAGCGCACCAACATAGAAAAGTACACATTAGGGGTTATGATTCTGTATCAGATTTGGAAGCTTTAAACGTATCCTAAAATGTAAAATTATTAATAATGTCTACTTATTAAAATTAAATTGATATTGCCCATCATTTACTTCCTCAAATAGAGAGATCTTTTATATTATAAAATTAATCATCCTTCTTAATAAAGACCAATTCACAGCGTGTAGGGGTTTACAAAAAAAAAAATTTCAGAGTGTAGGGGAAGGCCAATCCACTAAATATTGCGATGTCATGATTTCATGCATGGTGGGTTTAAAGGGATTTTAAACCAGCCCAGCACTGTAATGTTTATATAAATGTATATTAATATAGTCCTAAATAGGACTATATTCTTTATAAAAAAAAAAGTCTGTATTTTTTTTTAATTTAAAAAGAAAAAGAGAGTCTATATTCTTTTAAACTATAATGCTATAAGCACAAAATTGTTTAATTTATATATTGTGAATGATTTTGTAATATTTTATTTGTTCATATTAAATTTAACTTATAAGTTATATATTTAATGGTTAATTTATTCCTATTTAATTTACAAAACTCCCTTTGAACTATGTGTATACAAAAATTATCAATCCCTAAGCCGGTAGGTCTCGTTCAAAAGCCACTTTAGTTGATGTGTCCCAACCAATGTGCTCAATAATGATGTTGTCATCGCTGATGCGAAAGACGAAACTAACAAATTCAATTTAATCCAATTTGTTTAAATCGGTAATTTTAGTATAATTTAATTTAATTGTATTTAAATTTTGAAGATGCGAAAGATGAAACTAACAAATTCAATTTAATCCAACTTGTTTAAATTGATAATTTTAGTATAATTTGATTTAATTGTATTTAAATTTTGAAAACCACAACTAGATCGAATGACTTTGGTTTCTAGTATATAAAATTGATTAACCGAATTTAACCAATCAAATTACCTTGTAAATAATAAAAAATTATACATAATATATATATTTTACTAATATAAAAAAAATATATAAATAGAGCAATAAATATTCATATAGAAAATAAAAATATATATTGTTGAGTGATACTGATATTTTAAAATTTTACCTTTTATTTTTTATTTAAAAAAAAATCTTTATTTTAAAAGTACAGTCCCTTGACAGATGCTCATGGCAACTTTGACTCGTCAAGTCGATTTTCATATATATAGGCAAAAATCCCATATTTCTACTACATCGATTTTGATAAAGAATAAGCTCTTTGGGCTGCTATTTATAAATTCTGCATTATTATGCATAACTTAATTAACATTTAGACATGCAAATCGTAGATTAATTGCATATTGATAAAATTATATTGGAAACTAATGGGGGTCCCAAGCTATTGTGTTTGTTTGAAATCTTGTAAACAATTTGGTAAGGAAAAAAAGCGCGTGTAGAAATGGTCATAAAACATAGGGGTGTCATTTAAATGCAGGCAATTGTATATATAATTTCATTCTTCTCCTTTCACCAAAAAAAAATTTCATTCTTCTCCAAAATTGCGATAAGACATGGACACTTCACATCTAAAAATCATGTCAATTTTGAATGTTGGATACTTCAAACTGACAGCACACATGAAAAGAGATACCAACCCTATTGCTAATTGCCAACCACATGTTATATTCCGTATTTCTATATGCCATATAATATATATTTATACGTATATATTTATAAATAGTTTTGCATGTTCCCAACCCTAGATCTACCCTATTCATAAAAAAAAAAAAAAACCCTAGATCTACCCAACCCCATCACCTGTTTTACCCTCATGTTTTTATGCCCCCTTAATGGTGGCATTATCAAACATAATTTTATTATACAACTTGTCATCTGCTCGATTCTAAATCCTGATCATATATCTTAGGCAAAAATAAAATAAAAATCCTAATATAAGTAATTATATATATGTATGTATTTTATATATGACTCTAAATGAATAAATCAAAAAGTTTTATTTGGATAGACAGAGTAAACCAAATTGACATCCAATATTTAGAATTTTTGAATTAAATTTTTTTCCCAAATAATAACTTAATAAGTATTATATGTGGATTGTCCTTTGCAATTAAATTTTTAATTATTTATCGAAGGTGTGATCATTAATACTAAATTTTAGAATCCTAGCATCTTCCAAAGCTATTCTTTGACATCTCAATTGCTCTTAAGCATCCGTAAATTTCATCCATTCAAGCTTCTCCATTTCCTTTTAACTTAGTTAAGTCTGATCTCTCAAATCTTTCAATTATTTATAATATTTATTTTGAGGTTTGGAGAAGTACATGGAGAAAAATAAAGTGGTCCACAAGCTTTCAATGATTTGAGTTGATTGGATTTGGATGTGGATGTAGATTAGGCATCACCGTCCTCATCATTACGAACATTCGTAAATTCTCATAAGCTTTATCTACCTTATCTTCCTCACGAAACCAACTCATTATGTTATATATCTTTTCATTGCACTTTTTTTTTTCCTTAGAATCCATGATTGATTTTTTTTTTTTNTATTGAATTTGTGTTGGAAATTAAATTTAAATAACTAAATAGTAGAAAAAATTATGAGGAATGAAAAACATAATAAAAGTAAAAAATCCATGGATGGTTACATATTAAGCTTGGGTATTCGTTTTTAGGAGAAATGTAACCAAATTGATGCATGGGTGACGTCGTAAACGTTAAGATGAAACGAATAATACCAAAATCACCGAAAAATGTGATCGTAGGTGAAAGATCCCGTCGAAAATGGATATGAGTCGTGCAATACATTTTTTTTAAACAAGACGATCTATTAACTCATTCCAAGCTTGAAGATAATTGAAACAACGTTGTTTTCATAGATCCTAGTGAAACATCGTAGTTTTATTTTTAATGATTTTTAAAACTAAATGCCAAAAACTAAAACGATGTCGTATTATGTAATCAACTACCCAAGTTTACTGCCATTTATTTATTTAAACTTAACTTCCAACACATTAAATATTTACAATTTTTTTTTTCAAAATCAAAACCTTTTTGATCAATTTTTTTATTTTTTTATCTACAAATGAAGCTAGAAAAAGAAAAAAGAAAAATAAGCTTGCATGGAAGAGAGAAAGTGAGATTGAGTGATGTGTCAGCATAAATATCATGTATAAATTTTTCTGAGTAAAATATTTGTTTGAAAATTAAAGTGTGAATTTTTTTTTAAAATAAAAAGGTAAATTGAGATATAGTTTAGATACCTGTAGTGATAAAAAAAAAATCTTAAAATTACAATTTTACTTTTAAAATGACTTTACGTGGATTGCACGTGTATTTTAATGACTCAAATGGACTGAAACTTAAAAAAAATATTACGATAACACGGAAAAATAAGTTTAAGGATCAAAATAAAAAAAAATTAAAAAAAAAATATAAATCGCAATATAATTTAATAATTTTTTATAATATTAACTCTTAGCTAAAATAGAAGTGGACAAAATTAATAATTATTTAATAGGATACAATTATTATTATTATTTTTTGTTATTGCTTCCGGACACTATATTTTATCTTAGTTCTGATAATTTGATATGGTCATTGGTCACCAGATTTTATTTACTATTATAATATTAGTTAATAAAAACTTTATCCAAATTTATAAATAATAAAATCAATCATATTACATCACATCATTTAATAAGTTATTTTATTGATTTTATCATTTTTGTTTATCTTTCCCTGTCATTAAATTTGGTTTTAGAGTACTTTCAGTTCAGGTCAAACACATGAAAATATAATCATATAATTTATATTATCAGTATTTTCTGATTTATTTATTTTTTTCCATTTAATTTTGGCTGAGAAAATTGCAAGTAATATTTGCTAGAGCAGTAATATACATGAATTGGGTAAAATTGCAATGCAAAGTGCTCGGTGGTGGATGGGGAATCAATTTCACGACAGCACGTAGTTTCCAAAAAGCCTCCCTGTCCAAACAAAGCCAAAAGCATCCTCACTAATATCAGCGCCACCCGAACTCCATCACTGCTCTCGTAATCCTCACCTTACACGCGTACTTTCAAGATCAATCGCAAATCACAGTTTGTCAAAGTCAGTTGTGGTGATCTTTCTTCCTGAAATCTTAAATTTGTACGGTCCTGATGGTTTTCCATCCACATAACAAGGTGAGCGTCAGCGTACGTTCCAAAACCTTTAACAGGTCAAAATTACGGTTGAACTGCTCTACAAGTTGCAAGGGACATTTTTGGTATATTAAATTAAAACAATAATTATTTATTTATTCATTTCCTATTTGGCCTTTTTGCTTTGGTTTTACTAAAACAGTGATGGACTTTTACTTGATAAGTCATTCTTCAAAAGAAAATATGTATTTTTTGTTTGTTTGTTTTGAAAGAAAGACAGCACTTCATGGTTAAAAAAATATATTCTTCATGTTGTCAGGACATTACATGTCATTCTGAAATTATCATTTTTTTAAAAAAAATTTAAAAGATTTTCATTATTTAATTCACATTAAATCAATTTAGCATGTGGCACATGACCATGGTATAAGTATGGGTTATAATTTAATTATTTTTGAAGATTGGGGTATAATTTATATTATTTTATAAAATTTGATAAAGGCACAGGACCATGGTAATATTATGTAATTTTATCAAAGTGAAATTTTGATTTTATTTTTTATTCATTTATTTTCGGTTAAGATTAAATTTTGAAAGTTATAAAAGGAATGGAAAAAGTAAAGGAAAAACCAAAAAGGACAAACCGTTAAAGTTACAATTTTAACGGCCGGGTAGATGTAGGGTGATTTGGTAATTTAGGATAAAGAAACATCCAATGAGGACGCGAAGTTGCGTACGCCGTAAGTGGACACGTTCCTATAGAACACAGCGTGGGATTATAAATATAAAACCAAAAACGCCAAAAAAAAAAGAAAAAAAGAAAAAAAAAAAACATATTTTCGGAAAGTATTTTCCATTGTTTCCGGTTTGCTTTCTTCTTCTTCTTCGTCCTCCTCTCAGGTACCAAAACCCTTTTTTTTTTTTTTCCCCCTTACGTCCATTTCTTCGTTCTCTCAGCAGTTTCTCATGCGCGTATGCATATTATAGATGTAAGAGATGTATGTATATGTGTATGTATTGGCTATGATAGGAATCTGATTGATTTATATGATGCGTCAGCTTTGTTTCTCTTTTCTGGGTTTTCTGTTTTCCAATCTGGATTTCTTTGATCTTTCTGTGGTAATTTCTGGTTTTTGGAAGATGATTTTGACTTTTCTACGAACTTTATTACAATTAAGAATTAATTTAACCTCGAAAAGGAGGAATATAATTGGAAGATAAGGAAGCAGTTCTGTAATGGTTAATTTTGTTGGTGATGCACTGATTTTTTTCTTTTGGTGTTTAATTTAATTTTTTATTTTTTTGTAATTTGAATAATTTTCAGAAGATTTATCCGGCTAGTTTTATTTTTATTTTTATAATTATTTATAATTTTTATTTTTAAATATTTTTACTTCTGAAATAGATCAACTATAAGCAATTATTGGCCTGGCAACTATTTGCATATTAAATTTAGCAGATTTTCTAGCCCCATTTGAATAGAGCCGAAGCAAGGAACATAATTTTTTAATTTTTTTTTTAAAGTTAAGAAATGTTAAAACTTTATGTTCGATTGGATTTCAGATTTTTAGAACTGGTTATGGGTTCTCTGGACCTCTGGTGAATTCACCAATATTTTATATTTGTGTTATCTTCAAATTGATGTCTTTTTGGCCATTATTTTATGCAAGGGACAGATGGTAAGGGGAGGGAAGGGTAGCTGCAAGCGTGAATTTAATAAGACAGCGATCCGGACGAAGGCTGGAGGTTCCGATGATTCTGATGAGGATTATGTGATTTCTGATGAAGAAAATGAAGTTACTGATGGTTGGGATGATGATTACTGTTCTTCCTTAGATGGATGTGCATCGGAAGAGAGTTTTCTTAATCTTGTTGAAGATGATGAGGAAGAGGAAGTGAAAAAGGTGAGAAAAGCAGGAGGATCAAAAGCCAGAAAGTCTAGGTTTATTGTGGATGAGGAGGAGGAGGAGAAGGAAGAAGAAGAAGAAGAAATGGAAAAGGTCAAGAAGACAGTTAGATCAAAGGTTTCTAGAGCCTTTTCTGGTCAGCAGAAAAATGGGGTTAAACAATCAGAAAAGAGGAAAAGGTTTGTGCATAAAGAAGAAGAAGAAGATGATGACAATGTTGATGATGATGATGATGATGAGGAATTCACACCAGATGAAGATGATTGGTCAGAGGAAGAAGAATTAAGTGTGAAAAAGAAGAAAAATAATCTAAACGTAGGCAAGCGGGGATTCCGGAAAAATGGTCCTGTAAGAGGTCGGAAAAGGAGGAAATCTCTGGTTTCAAAAAAGCCACTAAGAAAGAAAGGAAGGAAAACTAGTGGGTCGAGAAGGAAAATAAGATGTGAAGATGATGGTTATTTTATTGACAGTAGCCCAGATGTAAGAGAAAAGAATGAGACAAAAAGGGGTCGGAAAAAGAGGAGGTATACAGCACCTACAGATTCAGATTTTGTGTCTTCTGGATCATCTGATTATGAGTACACCATCTCCGAGGAAGAAAGAGAACAGGTAATAGAAGGCAAGAAATTGTGTGGAACTTTGAGAACTAGTTTGAGAAACTCATCTGTTTCCAATAATAAAATTCTGGAGGTGGAGGATGGAATTTTGCAACAGCAAAAGAAACCTCCTGCAAGGAAGGGTAAGGAGAAGGTAGTAGAGGAAGTAAAAGCTGAGGTTGGAAAGCAGGTCTGTGGAATTTGTCTATCCGAAGAAGATAAAAGAAGAGTGCGGGGAACACTGAATTGTTGCACTCATTATTTCTGTTTTACATGCATCATGGAATGGGGAAAAGTCGAATCCCGTTGTCCTTTGTGCAAGCAGAGGTTTAAGACAATTAGCAAGCCTGCAAGATGTGCAGTGGGAATAGATTTGAGAGAAGTGGTGATACAAGTCCCTGAACGTGATCAGGTATGCTGTCAGTGTTACTTTCTTTTTTCTCTCATTATTGATATATAAAGTTATCTTTGCTTGAATGGGTTTTAAGTAGGCATTATTTTCTATACACAGGTCTATCAACCATCTGAGGAAGAACTCAGGAGTTATCTTGATCCTTATGAGAATGTAATTTGTACTGAGTGCCACGAAGGTGGGGATGATGGCCTCATGTTACTATGCGACCTATGTGATTCACCTGCACACACATACTGCGTTGGTCTTGGGCGGGAAGTACCAGAAGGTAATTGGTACTGTGAAGGTTGTAGACCTGTCGCTCTGGGATCCTCAAGTTCCCTTACTCAGGCTCGTTTGTCTGATCAGAGGACAGCAAGCAGCAACTTGTCCAGAGCATCACCTGTCACAAACTATATAGTTGAAGGTTTAGACCTTAATTCAGTGTCTTCACCTCGTACATCATTTACTCAAGGATTTGCCAATCTTCCATCTCCTAGATTTCCTGTTGGTGGTTTTCATGCCTCTTCTCCTGTAGCTGGAGCTGGAGCACCGACCCTGTCAGGGAGACGAATGATACACCGCCATATACAACAACTCCTTTCTGTTAATAGAATGAATCATATGGCTGGTAGAACTGAGGGGAATTTAGCTGTTAACTTGAGTAGTGACCTCGTAAATTCTCAAATTGATCATGTGAGAGAAACAATTGCGGAATGCACAATTACACAAGAAAGGGGAGCATCATATCACACTTTCTTTGAGGATAGATTACAGGACAATCCTTCACAAGTGCAAGATAACAATTTCCTTTCTCCAAGATTAAACCAATTGAGAGGGCAAGCAGTTCAAGATTCAATCCCCGCATCTGCTAATAGACCTTTCAATGCAACATTATGGCCTGGACTTACAGGGATGAGTTCACTATCAGGTCATGAGCAAGTCCATCAGTGGAGCAATAGACCTAACACTAATAGACAGGATAGTGATTTTCAAATTGCAAAAGAACAACTACAGTCAGTTGTCAAAAGCCATTTGAAGAATTTGTCCCGAGATAATCAGTTAGGTATGTGAAGTTGAACTGCCTTAATAGCATCATATAGTTCATTTTCGTATTTTGATTTTACCACAGTTAGTGTCTAGAATTAAAATGGTTTTCATTATTCAAGTATGATGTTGTTCTATTTTGAAAAGAATTTATATCTAATGTGCCTATGGAAATGCTCAAAACTGCGTTTTGTTCTTTCATTTAGGCCAAACTACTTTCAAAGATATTGCAAGGAGTTCTACGCACACCATTTTAGCTGCATGCGGGCTGGAGCATAAGAGGAGCGAGGTTGTTCCAGTGCCTCAGCCGTCCATCTGTTCCCACATCGAGTTATCGACCGTTGGTATGACAAGTCTAATGAGAGGTTGCTGCTCATCTTGTTTTGATTCTTTTATAGGGGATGCGGTGAAGAGGGTCCTGGATGCTAAAGTGTCGCAACAATGGTTGAGTTTAGGACTTTAGAAAATGTCTTCCTAAACACCCTTTTTTACTAGTAGTTTAGGCAAAAAAAAATTGTTTAACTTGTTTATAGAAGTGATTCACTGACATTGAACAGAAAAAAAAGGGTTCCATTCTTATATGATCACATTTAATAATTATTTAGGCAGGAAGAAGATTCATGTATTTTCTCGTTTAATTTTAACTCCTTGCATTTAATAAGCTCCCTTGACCTAACAATTTTTCTTTCTAGGAAAAGTCACTGGAATGCCTCGGTAGCACAGAAACATATAGCAGTCTGGCGTCGAAATGTTTAGAGCACGCCGTTTTTTTATTTTTTTATTTTATTTTTTCCTACGTTTAGTCTAGATTCTTAGATTGAATTTATATTTATTCTCTCTTTCGACGAAATTCCTTATTAGGGAGAGAGAGATTAGGGGTGGTCAATGATGGTAATGATTATGTCGTTGCTAATTTTCTTCTAGCAGCGTGATTCTCTTAACAGTTGTTGAAAAAATGATTAAGAGATGCTTTTCCGAGATTAGAAAATCTGAAACGATTTATTAAACTCTTCCATGTTCAAAAAGTTGAAGGAAATATCAGTTTTTTTTTTTTTATAAGAAGGAAATATCAGTTGAATGATGGGTATACACGCTGTCTTTTCTGTCTTTGGTTTAGGTATAACGCTGTTATAAGCATTGTAGTCCAGAAATTATCTAAGCCGACCATATAAAGCCAAGTCTAGAAATTCAACAAGCTAGCAATCAAACAAATACTAAGCGATCAATTCCAATTGACAATAAACATAGCAAATATAAGGCTTCTTTTCGTTTTTATAACTTTTGAGATTGAATGCATAAATGGCAAAAGCATTGAGGGCTAAGAATGCAAAGAAATTACTTTCACTTATTTTTTTTTTTTTTCATTTTACTAATTTCATGATGATCTGAAAACACATGACACGGAAGTTTGTTCATTCCTAGAAACTAAAGTTCACATGCAACATAGAATACACATTCCTACAACTTATTCCACACTTGTGTTTAATACATTGGCATATTCGCTACAAACAAACCATGGATGGTAGCTCACTTCGTTCTGAAGTCTCAGTCCGCAGCATCCATTATGAACTTCATAAACCATCATCAAGAACAGTAGACAACAACAGCCCCTGAACAAACTGACACCTTTTTGCCTTCTCTTCCTTATCCTTGACTGAAAGCGGAGGTGACTGCCGATTTCTGTACCCAAAGGAAACCAGTTAGCCCCAAGAAATTTGAACCACTTAAACATAATATTTGAATTTAGAATTTTAATGCCAAACAATGGATAGATTCTGTGACATTCTAAAAGTAGGAAATAAATTGGATGCTGAATTTGCAAATGTAAGGAAGAGCCAGAATTGCTAACGATGTTCTCTTTGATGATAGTGCTATTATATGAGGCTCTTTTAATAATCAGCATAACTTTTATTTTGCCACGTATAATCAGCAGAAATTAAAGAGACATCCCTTAAAAGTATCTTCAATGACCAATCATCATGTCCTGCCTTTGGCCTCTGTTTAAAATGAATATCATCACATCCCTTCATCAAAAGCACTCATATAGTAAATGAGCATACATTTCTAAAAACCCACTGAGTTTGTGCAGAGAGGTGGTCTCAGTCTTACAAATGGTTTCACAATTTACACAAAAAGCACGCAATACAATAGATGGTCAATCTGTTGCATCATGATGCATGTAAATACACATCTTGCTTAGCATGCTTCTGTCTACTATGGTAACTCTCCCAGACTATTACTAAACTTCCACATGATAAGAAGACAGAATAAGAAATCCTATGATGGCAAGGCATTTGGCTAAATCTCATATTAGATTAAGCCAGAAACAGTAATTCAATTTAATTTCTGTAGTGATCTTGTCATTAATGCAATGCAAGTAAAAGAACGGGCAAGGGAGAGGATCCCAACTGGAATATAATTATTATGCAAGTAAAAGGATGCCATTCAAGGATTCTTTTCCCTATACAAGAGTACATTGGAGCACACTTTTTCCTGCCCCATACTCAGGTTATTCAATGCTCTATCATTAACTATTGATAACCACATCCATATGCAAGACAGATTTGATCAGACCACCTTGCCTTGCTAGCACTAGGCCAAGCCTCTAATCCAACTCAACAGCTACCAATGACAAGATCGTAAAATGAAGATGCTTGGAAAAGTATTGAAGTCCTAAACACACCACATAAAGCATCTAATACAAGCATAATTCCCTAATCGATCAATTTTATAGTACAAAATTAACTCCCGTCAGCTTCATCTTGCCACTAAAATTTGCAAATTGTATCATGTGCACTAAAATTTAAAAATTGGAGGTCGATAATGGTAATCCGAAGATTCCCACCCTAATTCCAACATCAGAAACCTCCAATTTGCAGCACCCCTATTTAAATCACTTGGAGGAGGGCAATACCATCTTATTATCTAGTTGAATTGCAAAACAGCTCATTCTTGGTCTAGCACTAAACTCATTCTTGGATGAGGCAAGAAAGGTATGCCATAAAAAGTACCCCAACGACCAACATGCTAAGAAAACTTATTTTTCTAACCAGATTAAAAAGAACAAATCAAATAAATAAAGTAGACAACAATTACTACCTTAAACAAACAAGAAACACATGAAAGAAAAAGACCAAAATTTTCCAGGAACCAAAATTTATAGGTGCGAAAACCCCTACAAAATTTGAATTTTAAACGGTTTTATATATTGTCTTGAATCCAATCCAGTAAAAAATCAACACATAAAGGTAGTCAATCAATTAAGAGTTACTTATTTTCCCATTCCTCACCCTATAATAGCTTATAACCTATTGTAATGATAATTTAACAACCTATGCCAGTGGCTAAATTGATACTTTCCCAACAAGCTAAAAACAAATCACAAAAAGTTTTTGAACTTCTCATGTCAGTTGTAAGAAGGGAAATATTATTATCATTCTGTTAGCTAATTCCACCATCATTAGAAAGCCAAAATGCACTCATTATCTAATAAGGACAGCATTTGCACTTGCTTTACCTATGTAATGCTGTACAAAGAAACTGCTACAGTAAGGTGCATCATCACTAAGTGGATTTTAGTGAAATTATTTTAAATGCTATAAGAAGAAACATAAAAACAAACAATTGAAGATTCAACAACCTACCTTTGTGATACAATCTCATCTGTGCTTTTCTTGACTGAGCTTGTTTCAGTTGAAAAAGGAGGTTGAACACTAACAAAATCATCAGCCATAGGCAAAATAAAAGACGACAACAATGGATCAGGTGCAACATTAGATGAGGAAACTATACAAGAAGAGCCCCCAAAAAGAGACTGTAAATTCCCTTCCCGCAGTTCTTTCCTCAGCAAAGATAGTGTTGAATGAGATCCACCTTTACGTGATTTTCTTTTGCGCTGCATGTAGGTATTAGTCAAGGTATACAAGCACTAGGCCATTTTAACTTATCTGATTATCCACTGATGCAAAACATAAGACCAAAGTAATAAGCATATGAAAAATGAAAATATATGTGCATTAATTTGAAGGAATTTGAAAATGATTAATAAAAGGCCATGAGAATGGTGATAAGAAATTTTTTTTAGAAAAGGTAAACTCCTTTAAAAGAAAAAAAATTTTGCCTTCACAAATAACTGATATGTTTTACAGTCTCCTACTTGTTTGGGTAGAAAAAAGTAACAAAAGGAGAGAGTTTGGTTAGACAAATTGAAGAAGGGCAAGGTGAAAAAACAACTTCCTTGCTAAGAAAAAAGATATTCTTGAGCATAATCAATAAATTAATATATGCTCCTTCAAGTATTTATTTAGCATACTTTTGCATATTTGTCAGCCTCTATGCAATTAAACCTAATTATCCTGCAAATAAAATGTGGATTGGGCGAGTAAATTAACATGTAATGAATCAAAAAAGTTAATTAGGCAAGAAAATATAACAACATTTATCAGTAGCACATAACAACTCAAAAAGAAGGATATCTTGAAAATGTTCCCATGTTGTAGGGTTATATGTGCAACCATATCAACCCCCACCCTCATTGTACAAACTGGACACACCTGCAAGTAGGAGATTCAATAAGCGATCATTTTTAATTGGAATAAAAAAGAAAAAAAATGTAATATATGTGGCAAAGGAAGAGACAAAGTTCCTAACTCAAAGAAAGTGATTATTAGACTCTTACTTGAGCACACCAGATAAAAAAAATATCCCATGAAATCCCATCAATGCTATCCAACCCACCAATTTCACTCCATTTATGGGCTCAAGACACTATATCACATGAAGGCACATTGCTCTATATGGTGTCAAACCCCCAATAGCTGATAAGCAGCAGCATTGTCCATCTTATCAGCACAAATAATACTCATTTGATGTGTAACTCACCCAAACATTGAATGAATTAAAGGTTTCTGTCTCCATGTTTAATATAGAAATATAGAGATATTTGTCAATAAATAGATCATATTACTGAATACAAGACCAAAACTACACATGATTTAGAACACTCGGAAAAGTTAAAAATCCAACTCTAGCAAGATCTTTGAACTATCTTCTCGCAAATATTTGGAGAGGAAAGCACTTTTTAATTTCTTAAATTATTTCTCTTATAAGAGAAATGATTTAGTATTTAAACGTACTTCTATGCAAAAGTAACATTAAACACCTTGTATTCATGTATGCAACAAACAGAAACATTTGCTCACTCATTTCTTGTAAACATTAGGACATTATGACTCTCAGTGGAACTATAAAGAAAGAACCATACCCCGTTCTTTGCCTCCAATGGATGCTCTTCATCAATGTGGCAGCACAATCCAACAATGTCGAAATACTCTGAGCAAAATGGGCATGGAAACTCCTCCCTTATATCATCATCCCCGTCAATTTCTTCAAAACCCATGAACATATCTGCACTCACAGAATTTATCTGAATTATTGCAGAATTCATAAAACATACAGAAGATTATAAAGTATAGATGCTGAAGAAAAGTGAAAAAAAGAAAACTAATCTCAAAAACCAAGACTCGCTTTTGGAATTTAAATTTCGAAAATTACCATATTGAACACTGAAAAGAAACGAATTTAGCTCTGCAAAAGCTATAAATTTCAGAATACAAAGACTGGCAAAAAATAAAAATAAAAAAACTTTTTTAACCCAAAAATTAGCATTAACTTCCGTGACCGCCATTAAGTCGTATCACGTTAAGCAAACCGATATATAAACTGAATCGCAAAAAAAGTCAACCATTCGCTCAGCTAACAAACAAATCAATGAATCATCAAGAGAGTGATGGATAAGGGAAAAAAGAGAGGGGAAAGTTGCTTAATTGAGCTAACCAGATCGCGATTGAAGAGCAGACTGATAACGCCTAGAGGCAGAGGAAAGACGAGCACTCCACGAATCACCATCCATGACTCTTCTTGTTAGAAATGCGAATATCGGATGGCGGCTACTCCAAAAAAGCGAATCGCTTGCCTCTGATCTCAAATTGAGAAACCTCTTAACAATAATTGGGGGATGAGATGTGGAAGCCGAGGAAGGAAGGAAAAAAGAGGAGGGTGTGCGAAAGGATTGGCTAGGGTTTGTAGGTGTTAGGACTGAGAAAAGCGAAGACGACGACGACGATGGTTATGGCAAATTACACCGAAAATGGGCAGAGAAATTATATAATATCTATTTTATAAAATAATTTTTATTTTTCTTATTTTCATTATAAAAAAATAAAAATAAAAATGAAATTGAGGAATTCAATGGGACCCCGGGGAATGTGCGGTGAATAAGAGAAACGTCCAAAGTAAAACAGTGAAGACACGCACCGTTTTATAACATGTTTTTGCTTCGGACCTCGAGCTTTCCTCTCTCTCTCTCTCTCTCTTACCTCATCTTCTGCAATTCGCTACGTCGTTCCGACAGTTTTTCTCTACTGTTCAGCACGTGCATTATTTCTTATTTAACTTTTTTATCTTTTTTATTTCTGGTTCATGTATTTTATCTAATAACATTTTTTTAAAAGATTTATTATGTACCTCCTTTTATTAAACAAAAATTATAGAAACTAACCGATTTCTTTTATTTTCATTATAAAAGGATTTAAAACTTGGATTCACAATAAATATTTTGCTTCGAAAAACAAGACAAATTAGCAAAAAGAAAAAAATAATTAATAAATAAATAAAAAAGTTGCATCCTGACCTAAAAATAAATTTGTAAAGAAGATCATCTAGTTTTTCCTTTTTAACTTTTGACCCCTATTATATATTATTACTGAGCACCACCAGGACAAGCCATTACTGGTATTGTCTCCTTGGCCCACATGATAACAAGAAATTGCAAAATTGGCCCGGAAACACCTACTCTTTGTAAGTTTTAATTTCCTACATTAGTTTAACACCACTACCCGTCCGATTACCCAGAAGTACACCAATCCAACATCGCCGGGGCACGTGACGCGTCGTCCGAACAGCAAATTGATCTCCGATCACGTGACCTCCTTCTCGACCAAAACCTCTCTCGGTTTTCTCCAAACTCTCTCTCATTTCCCTCGCTTTTCTGCCCGATCATGGAGAAACCTGAACCGAAATTGGCTTCTTCCTCGGATCCGTAGCTTTTTTCGTGTGTCCGAATCTGAATCCTAACTGCATCTAATGGCGACTAGAAACCGGACCTTGATATTCAAGAAGTACAGGGACGCCTTGAAGAGCGTCCGCGTTCCTTCGAGCTCTTCACCGTCGTCTTCGTCGCCGTCGACGATCTCCGGTGCTGGTGGCCCTGTGATCGAATTGGTGAGCACTTCGCTTCTGAATCCTAATCGGTCCTATGCTCCGCTTAGTACTGAGGATCCGGGTAATTCAAGGTATTTCTTTCTAGATTTGATTTTTGATTTATTTTATTCTTTTGCATTTTGGATTATTGTTTTTCCCAAATATAAATTAAAAATGTAGGAAAATAAAGGAAATGAAACGCCTAAATTGTGGAATTGAGAAAAGGAATTGCTTTTAAGCTCTGCTAGATGCATCTTTACCAAAAGAAAATAATAATTTATAATAATAACTCTGCTACATGCAAGTACTTATGTCGGTTAAGGTCAATTGGGTAGAGATAAAATTTAATTAATTATAATAGTAATAAGTGATGCGAAAATTTTATCAAAATCTTGAAGATTAGATTCTCAGATTATATGGAGTTGAAGATGTGTGGATTGCCTTATTCCACTTCCAGTGCTGCTGCTATAGGAATTCGCTTGGTTACTATAACGGCTCAATTGTGCATGCTCAAGTGTGTTTGGCTTTGGAGAATGGACAAGTCCCTAGAACAAAAGTTTTGAAACTGACTTGGAGTAGATTCTGAACTTTATAAGAGTTAAGGTCCATAGATATAGTTTATTGCATTACTGCACTATGATATGGAGTTTCTGGGTTTGGTTCAGCTCCAGCATGTTTCTTATGCTTGCCTTCCAAGATTGTGAATATGTGATATTGGAGATTGGCATCGATAAATGAAATTTAGTCCCCAAAGTTGGCTGAATGATCGTCTAAACCATAAGACTTGGGCGCCGTAGGTTCTTTGATACTATTGATTTTATGTCAGGACTTTCCACTGATTGTTCATGGTCCTTGTAAATGCACCTAAATTGATCGTTATTTTTTGTTTTTGTGCAACCATGGAAATTAGGGCCAGTTTTATGGTTTTTATGTTGATTCATTTCTCAAGAAGCCCATAGTTATGTGTCTTTTTAAGGTGTGCAAATACTTCATCAGAGGATGGTGCATAGTTATTGGTGATAATTTCATTTTAAGTGGGGGCAATAGAAATCTCCACATGACTACGACTGGAAGTATTTTTAGATAAAAGTGCAAGTTTAGATTACTGTTTATTGCATATATAATTTTGAAGTCCATCTTCTTTTGGTGAGTAAGTCTTATGCTTTTACTGGCAGTAAGGGTGCACTTACTGTGGGTCTTCCTCCGGCTTGGGTGGATGTATCTGAAGATATAGCAGCAAATGTGCAGCGTGCACGTACAAAAATGGCCGAGCTAAACAAGGCTCATGCAAAGGCCTTAATGCCTTCTTTTGGAGATGGTAAAGAAGATCAACGCTTGATCGAGGGTCTTACGCTAGAGATAACAAATTTGATAAGGAAATCGGAGAAGCAGCTACAAAAACTTTCTGCAGGTGGGCCTTCTGAAGATTCAAATATCAGAAAAAATGTGCAGGTATGATCTGGAAGCTACTAGATTGCTGCAATAAAATGTGATGCATCAGTTTCTCACAACTATGTTGAGTAAATTTAGTTTCTTAATGAGATGTCTGTTTGTATGTTTTAGGAAGCCAAGAATAATAGTAGTGTCACATCACGTGTATCAATTTTTACTTTCTTTGAATTGCCAAAAACGCTAATGTGGCTGATAACATTAATGCTACCCTGGTCTTAATCTGATGCAGTAGCACTTGGTTGGTTGGAAAATAATTATAATGTTGGAAACTAAAGCTAGTTACATGCCTGCAACTTACAAGTGTTTCTAGGAAGACTTTTTGGTCTAAAAATAAATTTCATTGGTTGTTTGGTAGGATATTAAGTTTTACTCTATATTTGGCTTTTGTTGAAGTACTTTGAATAATTGGCAATTTGATAAGTTGGGAAGTCTATTTTTCCCTACAACAACATGTGGTAGCAATTTATTGTCATCTCTCTCTCTCACTCTCACACGCACACACTTGCACCTGAGCTGTTTAGTTTATTTGAGGCAATAGTCAACCATCATTTCATTTCACTTACTCACAATGCAGTAAATTTATGTTCACAATCTTTTTCGTTCCCTTTATATGTTGGAGATGAGAAATTAGACAGATTTCATCTTCTAATTCTACACAGAACCTCTGTTCCCATGCAAATTAAGCGTGTAAATGAATTATATCATCTTAAATTATGGTAGACAGGTGAACTATTGCTTATGTCTGCCTGTATCTGTTGCAGCGTTCTCTTGCTACTGACCTTCAGAACCTTTCTATGGAGCTTCGCAAGAAACAATCTACTTATTTGAAGCGTCTCAGGCAGCAGAAAGAGGTCTGTAAAAATTTATAATTTTTATCCCTTCAATGGATAATATTATATGATAACAATGGTTCTTTCTAAATTTGCAATGAGCATTTCCATTTCATATTTTGTTTGCACAAGTATTGCCTTATTTATTCAGCAGTCAGCACATGAAGATGCATTTATAAATAGTAAAATACATTACTTATACCTCCTGTTTTTATTTTATTTTATAGTGAAGTGTTGTTCTCTTTTTTATAGGCATTGAGTTTGCTTATGAAGTTATGTTCTGAAGATATTCCTGTCTTGTTTGCATTATAGGGTCAAGATGGGGTTGATCTAGAGATGAATGTAAGTAGATCGAGAATGGAAGATGACGATTTGGACGACATGGTATGCTGATTTTTTTCTTTTTCTTTTCCCTTCACCTGTCTAGATTCTTCTAGATCTATTATCATGTCAAGTTTTAGGATGCCATACTCCCTGTACATGTACTTTATTTTGTAACTCGTTGCCGACTGTAGGGTCTAGAATAGTTCAGTATGACATGATTTTCATTTTTATTGAGTGGAAGGTTAAGATTGATGACACAATTACTTTATAGGTGTTTAACGAGCATCAGATGGCTAAGCTTAAAAAAAGTGAGGCATTCACAGTAGAAAGGGACAGAGAGATCCGACAGGCAAGTGAAGATCTTTCTACAATATCTTTGTTGACACTTATTTTTAATTTGTACTTGTCTGAAAGAATCCATTTCCATTTCAAAGGTTGTAGATTCTGTAAATGAGCTTGCTCAGATTATGAAGGATCTGTCGGTACTTGTTATAGACCAGGTTTGAAAATGCAATTGCTGTATTAACTCTGTATATTTTCCCTGAAATAAATTTGTGGTCATTAGACTTATTATTTGAATTGGTCTCCCCATACAGGGCACTATTGTTGATAGGATAGACTACAATATTCAGAATGTTGCATCTACAGTCGAGGAGGGCCTCAAGCAGCTGCAGAAGGTCATTTTCCATCCATTTATATAACTTTAATTGTGCAAAAACTTTGTTATGGCCTCTCTCTCTCTCGCTCTCTCTGTATAGAAATATATATATATATACCTTAATCTGTTTATGGATTTGGCTTACAGGCTGAGAAAACACAGAAAAAAGGAGGAATGGTGATGTGTGCTACTGTGCTCATTATCATGTGCTTCATCATGTTGGTCCTCCTAATCCTCAAAGAGATAATCTTGTGATCTGCATTGACAGCTTTTTATACCATTTTGAACACATTCTTACTGTTGGAACCTTCCCCTGATGCTTTAACACGCCCAAAGATAGACGATTTTGTTAAATCCTTAGCAGAGGCCTAAGGAATTTTGAAGTGCCATAGCTACGTATACCACATAAAAGCGACAATTATTTCTCTGTTCATTTTGATTTTTCTGGTATTTGAGGGAAAAGATGAAAGGCAAAAGGATGGTGGGACATTGATGATGAACTTAGAATGAATGTCCCAGAAGTTGTATAGGAATTTTACCAAGGAACATTGATGTTGATGATTCTTTTATGCGGCATTTTGGTGCTTTCTGTATCTTTAGCAGTGATACACCTGAGATTCATTTTTATTCTGTTTCATTGTTTGTATCGATTTTTATCCTGCAATAAATTGAAATCCATCAATCATGCAGTGGAACACTTTGTATAGCCAGCAAATGTAGCAATTGTTATCCCATTATCTGAGAATATGAGCTTCTAATTTGCAATCTGAATATTCTACCTGGTTTCAAATGTATTTTTCAAAATGATGTCACATCTTCTTAGGGCTAGCATAAAAATAAATTAAATCTTATCTGCATTTTGTAAACTGATTTTATTATTATTTAAAAAATAAAAAGAGAGAGAGAGAAATGAAGTTTACTTTCATTCGCATCGTTATTTCGATCTTTAACTTTTAATACCTAGTAAAAGTTGTTGTTTTTCCCAACTTCTCCAACTTGCTTTCGTAGCTCAGTTGGTTAGAGCACCCGTTTAGTAAGCGGGAGGTCTTGAGTTCGACTCTCAACGAAAGCAAATTGCTTTTACTCATAACTTTTTCTTGCCAAAGGAAAAAGGACTCTCCGCCTATCTTTTTGTTTTTGGACAGGCATTAATTACATCAGGCAATTGTTGTCGCTAAATAAAATAAGAAGACATTTATATTGAATAACAACATTCTCAATTACAATGAATGACTTTTCCTTCCAAACCCAACCCCACAGTGGCAGAAATCACCACCCCAACCAAGTTTCTTTTGCACCATAAATTATATATTCTGGCCTCTTTTAATTAGAGGGCTCCTCTGAAGGACTTATCTAATGCCACTGGTATCAATACACTGTTGATTCTAGTAAAACAGTTAGTACAAGAGCAAAAGCTGTGGTGACCACCCTCAACTCTTCTTCCTTTTTATGTCTGAGGCGACAAAACATTTTTCAACAAGACTAGGCATCGGCAACTTCAGTTCATAGGTCAACATTTGAAAAATCAATGACAAACATTTCACATCGGACATGGCTCTGTGAGCTGAACCAACCAATGGAATCTCAAAGTGCTCACGAAGGGCTTGCAGTGATATTTTTGTAAGTTTTGATCCTGTTAACAAAATTATTATAAAGCCGTCAGGATCATCTCTACCATTCATGCATGGACACAAAAATCATGAAAAGAGATCGAGAAAGACCTTCAGACTTCATCAATTCACGGGCCAAAGGAAGGGTGTCCAAAAAAAACCAATCCGGAGGAAGCTCAATCGAGCAACGACTAAACGCATTGAGCAGAAATGGGACATCAAAAGAACGACCATTGTGAGCAACCCACATGATGAAACCACCAGGTTTTTGATGGCTTTTGACATACTGCAGCAAGATTGGTATAAACTCTTCCATCCTCCATGCAATTCACAACAGAGATCTATTAGCAAACTGTTGCCAGTCCAAATAGGTTAAAAAATATAGGTAGAGCTGAAAAGTAGTTAAAATTATCATGAAATTTAGAGTTAACTATCTAGATATATTGTCACCAACTTATAAAGATTAAGCCAAAAGCTAACATGGATCTTTGTCCATTTAGTAATATAACTTTGGTAAGTAGCAAATAACACTTTTAAGTCTTTACATGATCAAGATACACATCTTAAGAAGGGACAAACGTTCCCTGTCTTTTGCTCACAAGATGTGTTAATAATTTTTCAACCTTCAGCGATAATTATTTTAAGTACAACGAAAACTTGGAACACACTGAATTTCGATATTATCATCTTCCCCAAACTCACTTGGAAATATATATAAATTTTGTGCTTGTCCAACATTATAACATATGAAGTCTTCATCGGGATATACATATTTTTTCTGTTTACTTACAATCAGACACCATCAATGAGAATTCTAAAAATTCATTTGTCTGCTTGTGTCCTACTATTTGAAGCAGTGTCCTTAACCCTTCTCTTATTGATAGTTAATCAAGGTTTTGAAAATTACGGATAATTAATATTTAATTCCACTGGGCACAAGTGAAGCTATCATGATAGTTAACTCAAGCAGTGTCTAAATTTCTGAGATCATAGATAAAAAGGTAGACCTCCATTTTAAACTTGTGAAAAATATAAAGAAATTAGGCAGCATGAAAGAATTAAAGGATGAGTACCTTGGAACACCATGTCTGTTGACCATTTTGTCAGTGATTCCATGAATATGAGAATTTGTAATTTTCCGTTCAGGTTTTACAAGTGTCTGAAAGGTGCTGTTTTCACCTCCCTGAAGAACTTGAAGTGCGAACTCAATGATACCATCATTGTCTCTGCTAAAGCCGGTAGTCTCAATATCAAAAGCAATAACTGTCACCAGATTGGCCAAATCTTTATTTTCAGCAATAATGTTTTGAATGTCATAATTTTGAATCTTTTGGAATTGTGTTATTTCTGTTTTATTTATGCTTAAAGTAGCATTTGTTGAAACTGTTCCATCTAAAATTCCATGCCTGATGCTGCTTGATTTACTGCTATGGATTCTTTTGGTTGTTTCTTCTGCTTTTGTGGTTACAGGTCTTCTAGTCCATTTCTTGCTCCTTCCTCCCTCAAGCCCATTGACTATGGAACCATGGAGCTTCGAACTACTACTGTGTGTCCTAGTCCAACTCTGGAAGTTTCCACCCCAAAAATTTACTAATGTATGGATTTTAAATCTAGGGCCTTGTAAAGTAGAAAAACACATGGTAGCTGTTCTCATCTGACCACAAGAACAAGTGAAGAATTCAGCATCACAAAACAAATTGGCTTTGACCTGAAAATGAATATAAAAATGCTTTATCGAGAAACTATAACGTGAAACATAAAAGAATTAGCATATCCAAGGGTCAATCAAGGATGAGAAAGAAATAATCTAGACCCATAGCATAAAAATAAAAATTTAACACGTTAATTAAGAAATAGAAATGAATAAGTATTTTACACAAAATATATATCTATATACGGCCTATATATATATGGATCTCAAATCAGGCATTCATGAAATTTAACTTACAGAAAATACACATCCAGCCTTGGATTTTTGATATCACCTGCCTATTTGGAATCAAATGCTAAAGTTCTACTTTGTGTGGGGAGCCCAAAATTGCAAAACCTACCACCCAAAATACTTGTGGCTCCTGCCAAACCTTAGCAGTACATAAACGCCAGTAAAAGGTAATGTTCAAAGAAATCTCATGGAGTTATAAATTTCACAAATTAATCGCTTCCAAATAATTTGCCGCAAATAAATTGCATATAAAGGAATGTCCTAAAGTTTACTAATCCTAAATGAAAGCGAGAAGTTGTCATTAACTGTTTAACAAATACGAATATACAAATTAAGATAAGAGAATTTTAATCTTAAACCTAGATCGATCAAATGCATCAAAACAAGCAGCAGATATTACAATGCAAAAACGTGCTTAAATATCATAAAAACCACAAATCAAGATCTTCCCATAAGAGCATTACAAACTTAAAATTCACAGCTTTACAAAATAACTTTTTTTTTTTAATTAAAAAAGAAAAAGGAAAATGAAGCTCATCGACCCCCGTTCAGTGGTAATAACAAGAAAATAAGTGAAAACCCAAGCAGCATACTTTTATTCACATTACATAAATGCATCACAGGCACACAATAACAGTCTTTTGGATCCTTTATAAACCAAAAAAAAAAAATACCCAGAGCAAAATATCATCTCAAAAGAGGGCCTAAACACGAGGAATAACATATACACATACTAATAAATAAATAAATAAATAAAAAGTTGAGTTTTCTCTCAGTCTTCTTTTCGTTTTCCAAGTAACCAAACAGGAAGATGTACTAAAAGAAGATACGAAAAGAATAAAAGAAAGCGAGAAAGAGAAAGAGAGTGAGGTAGTTACCTGATAGCGGTTTGAATTAAGAGAAAAACCGCACGCTTGAAATGAAATGTGAAGGTTAATAATATGAAGTAGACATTTTTATAGAAAGAGAGAGTCTTTGGGGAACAAGCAAGAGAGCGAATGTTAGGAGAAGACTCAGCTCTCCCTCCCTCTCGAATCTCGATCCGCCTTACCCTCCTCGCCTCATGTCTTCTTTTTCCTTTTTTTTATCCATCTCTTTTCTCACTCCTATTTTTCACTTTTTTTTTTAATATTTTTCTTATTAATAATTAATTTTCTAATTTTTATTAATTAATTCCAAATTCGTAGCACTCTTCTTCGGATTATTTTATATAATGGTGCATCAATGTTTATTATTATTTATTATTGAAGTTAGATTTGAACTCACGATTATTGCTCAAAGAAGTAAACACATTGATTATTCCCGCGTGGACATGTTATGTCTCTTTTACAATGACAAATCAATTAAATTCATTAGATAGCAATCATCTAAATCCAAAATTTTCTTAATTTTATTTTTGTTCCAATTGTAGTATTGTACTTTGTATTTCTCTCTCTCTTTCTCAAAAGTAATAACTAAATCGTAAGTTTAGTTTTATATTAAAAAAAAACATAGGTTTTTGTCCAATTGGAATAATGTAATATAGGTTTTTTTTTTTTTAAAATCTGAAAAGAGTATACAAGATTTTTGTCCAATTGGAATAATGTAATATTCCAACACAATCCGTATGAAAGATGATCAACACCGTTGGTCGCATAGAGCAACGCATCCTACCACTCCCACAAGTGGTCAAAGTCTACAGTATTAGAGGAGTATAACGTGGGGATATTGGCATCTCATCCGTTGCTTGAGAGAGCAGCCTACGTAACATGGACCTTACTCACACTTCAAGTAATGTTTTTTTCTTTACCACTTTTAACCGGACACTATTGTAATCCATTAACTATGTATAATTCTTTTAAGGTGTTTCTATCCGATCCTGGTTGTTGTTGTTTTTTTTTTTGACCGAATATTCTTTGTGGTATTTAATAAAATATTAATAAAAAAAAGATGATGGACATTAGAGAGTGTTGAAAGAGTTCAGTTTCGCTTTTCTTTTTCTTTTTTGGGAAAGCTGAAGTCGAGTGTTATGGAAAGCAAAGAGGCTAACTCTAATTCACTCAGTTACATCATCTATTCCTATTTTTTTTGTTAAATATATAAGAGTTTGGATTGATTGAATAAAATTTATTTGGGCAGGTGGAGAAAATAGGTCCAAAATTTATATTATTAAATGGAATAATTATTTTAACGGTTTCTTTAGTCAGTAAAGGAATAAAGAAAAATCATCTTCTATTAAATTTGGTTTCTTTAGGTTCGAAACCTTATTGTTAGGGATTGAAAATGTTCTTTATATCTTCGTGACAAGGAGAAGAACTTTGTTGCAGATAGTTTAACAAATTCTGCATTAAGCTTTGAACTAGAAGTTTATTTTCTAAATTTTTCTGTTAATAGATTCGGGATTGTGTTCGAATCAGATTGATTATATTTCATCTAAAAACAATCTAATCCAAACTTATCGAGTTGGTTGAATTTTTATTAAACCAACTTGATAGAACATATGAACCCAAATCAATCCAACCATGTATTGTCGGATTGGGTTGGTTGGGCTGTACATGAAAAAAAAACAAAAAAAAATTGTTCGGATGTTTATGTGTAGGGCAAAATAATTATTCATGCTCACTATTTTTTTTTAACTATCTATGCTCATGACGTTATCAGTCCAAAACTAAAAAATGCATTATACCTCTTTTTTTTTCCTCTCTCCCTCTTTTCTTTCTTTCTTCTTCTTTTTCTCTCTTTCTATATGAGAAAATTGCAGGATTTTTTTTATAGGTTATGAAACTTGTTCATTTCTATATTCATTGTTACCAAGGGCTTGAATAAAAATATAATAATTAAAATAAATAAATAAATCACCATCTATTTAAAATTGTAAAACTCAGCAAAAATTCAATTACAAAAGCATTAGAAAGATAAGTAAGCATTCAAAAAGATATTCCAAGCTTTTTTTTTTATTTTTTATTTTTTTAAAATTTGAAATATAAATTACATAAGTATAGAAGAATAGAAATATAGAAATATTATTATTCATAGAACGTAGATTTTAATAGTCTTATCAAAGAAAATTCAAAAGAAAGATAAAAAAAAAAAAAAAAAATAGATAGATTTTGAAAAAGATAAAAAATATTGCAGTCCATCCCCCTCTCTAACTTAGGGAGCGGTGAACACTACCTTTGGTTAAACACTTCTCTTTAAGGCGGTATTCAACTTTTTTTATTTAGGACGATGGTCACCATTCCCTCACTTAGAGAATGAGGTTTCACTGGAGGACAAACTCCACTTCTTCTTCTTTTCGTTTCTTTTTTCCCTTTTGAATTTTCGTATTTTTTGTTTAATACTAGTAACTAATCAAATTTAAAATATATATATATATATATTTCAATTTTGGAAGCAATTAGTATGGCAGAATTTTAGAAAATTATAATTTATCTGTTTTGGTGGATTGGATATTGTATTAAATGTTTACCCTTCCAAATGCTTCTTTTTAGTTTTTTTTCTTCTATTTTTTCTAACTACGTGGGTGTTTCTCAATGATGTTTGTTTTATGAGAAATAAGGAAAAAAAAATAAAAATAGAAAATAAGAGAGGGAGAGAAGGAGAGAAAGAGAAAAAATAGAAAGACAGAGAAAAAAGGAAAATAAATAGGGATAAAAAAGATTTGACGATGGTACTATAGTTAAAAAAAATAAAAATTGAACATAAAAAATTATTTTATTATCCATACAAAAATCTCCAAAAAAAAAATTCATAAAAATATCAAGGTCAACAAAAGTCCACAGACATCACTAATATACAAAAGAACCCAACATCATCCTCCTCAACCCCACCCCACCCCATAATCCAATCACACACAACCTCCTCATCCGTCTCTTTTCTTTCTCACTCTTCCCCCAACCAAGTCTCTTTTGTGTGGTGTTTTTTTCTTTTTCTTTTCTTTGGGGACGATGGTACCCATTTTACCCAAAAAATAAAAAAGAGACTAATGGAAAACTGAAAGGCATTAGTGTTACTGTTTTGTATTTTTTTTTTTTTTTTTTGGCATTAACCAGGAGTAAAGTTCATGAGAAAAAGATGTTTTATTCAACATTGCTCCGCCAATCTTGGGCTATGTATTGCTGGGCTCCGTAATGTTGAAGACGGATGTACAACTGCTCGGGCTGGGCTAGGTTGGGCTAGGCTGTACAATTATAAGCCTGCCCGAAACTCAAATGTTGCATTTACAGCAGCTAGGTTGTACTTTAATTAAAATTTGTGTATGGATGTCCATTTTACCAATAAATTAACTATTTATGTTTATTTTTTTTTAGCTATTTATGCTCATTAGTGTTTCAGTTTTATACTCATTTTATCAATTTTATTTTTCTCTAATTCAATGCACATATCCGCTTTAATTATTTTATTTTTGCGAATAATTTCCATTTTTTTTCATTTAGCGTGAACAAATTTATATCTCTATTTGATTTCTTTATGATTTTTTTTCTATAAACTATTTTTTAACACCATCCAATTATTTTAAACTCCATTTTTAAGTTCTTATAAAGTTTCAAGTCAAACTCAACTCCAATTCAAAAGTCTACAAAAGCAATTAGCATATTTTTTGTTTAGAAAAATATAAAGGTGTGTATTAATGCATAAGCATGTTGCCTAAGTTTTTTCAAATTTATTGAAATAAAAAAAATAAAAACATAAAAATCCAAAGTTGAATATGATAGAACCCACCCTGCCCTACATAGAGCGGTGTGTATAAATTAAACGTCGAGTGTACATTCTTGTGCGGAGTTCACACCGTCCTCGCATCTTCTCCACCCACCATCCTATGTAAAGGTAGTGTGAAGATTGTTTGGAGGGTTACCAAGCCTCCACTTCTTCTTTTTGGCCTTCGGAGAAACACACCGCTCTAACTTAGAGAGTGTGTTTCTCTAAATGTGGACTACAAACCAGAGAGCTAGGCCGCTCTGTGCTTTTTATGTCTTTAGAGACACACATTGCTTTTTATGTCGATGGGCTTTCATATTCAGAGTGGAATTTGGAGCCTCATCGACAGTTTTTTTCCTCACGGTAGATTTTTGTAGGAAGGTTTGCTGAAAATGGATTTCTTTTTCAGAGTGGTGCCGATGATTTCGGTTTCTTCGTCAGCGATTTTGTAGAGGTGGTTTTTTTCATCGTCACTGTCTTTGCTTTACCGGGATTGTTTATCTTGTGCCTTTTTTCTTTTCTCTGGTGAAAAGAAAAGATAGTGTAAATGTGAGAGAGAGGATAAAAAAAATAGAAGAGGAAGAAAGAGAGAGGAAGAATCTTTTATATTTTTAAAATAAAAATACAATGAATATCTAGATAAAATGATGGACATAAATATATAAATAAAAATAGTAAATAAAAATAATTAATATTTGATTGAAGTGGACAATTTTCATCCGTACAAAATCATACTTAGATATTCAACTATAATATCAGTAATTATAAATTTTTCATCAATTTTCAATTTTATTTTATTTTTAAAATAAAAATTGGTTGGGGCACTTGGGAACGTTCACCCCGCAACTGTATTAGACGATGACAAGCCGTGGTAGCAGACAAAATATCATCCACTGCATTTTTGGATAACAGAGCGGCTAAGCGAACAGTACAAAGTCAGTTAGAATCCATGTTTCAGTGCTCAAATTTTTCAAGCATTTTCGCAATTGGAATTTGGAATACAAATTCTATTGCATTTTCACTCGTGCACACCAATTCTATTAGCAAAACCAATCTCTTTCTTTCCTCTCTATTCATGCTTTAAGGGCTTGAGTAATTTTTCCATTTTTTTTATTTTCTTTGTTTTTATTTAAGTAAAAATATATTTCAGGAAACAATAAAATAGGCAAAGTAATATAAATGCAGAAATACATAAAATCCATGGTAATTTCCAAAAATAGGTACAATATTTAATTAAAGATGGCACCAAAACAAGGCATGTCACTCTATCCAAACCACCAATTTCTATTTCATTGACTTTCCCTATCTATTCCTACTTCCATAAACTATCATTTTAAGAAACCCCCTAAAAAAATACATACAAAGGGTGTATCATTTTTTAATTAAGATACAAAAACAAAAAGAAACTGAGAGCTAGTTGGTTGGTTAGGGTTTGCTTTTCTTTCTAAAATAATATTTCCTTTTCACTTTTTTTTCTTTTCTTAAGCGAAAACAGAGCCGCAAGACAGTGCCATCAATGAAACAGCAGCTTGTTCTTCCTCTCCCAATTTCCTCCTCCTCTGCCACCTCCGTTTCTTCACCACCGAAGAGCTTTGCAGTAAAACCTCCATCCCCAAAGCCATTATCCGAACCTTCAAAGACTCGCTTAAATCCCTTCCACCATTTTCATCAGAGCTTGTGGTGGTGGTTTTAGCAGCATTACTTGGGTTGGTGTCGGCACGACGACATGTGAGTCTCTCTCTCTTTCTACCAGTTCGTTTGCTCAAACGCACCACGGAAATCCTCTTCTTCCTGTGTCTGATCCCGCAAGCATTGCAGAGTGACTGTAAAAACCCCAAATTATTTAACAAAAATCAGAAGGGAAAAGAAAAAAAAAAAAACAGAAGTAAATAATTTGTAAAAATGGGTATTGATTTATAATACACTTTCGCAATAGAGAAATCACAAACACCCACAGTCCATGAAATCAAAAGACAAACAAACGCCCGGATCATAGAAATGAGATCGGTGACCATAGAGAACGGATCAAGAAACAAAATCGCAGACCCAACTCAGCAAAGAAGTACAAGACTAAGAAGGTATCCAGCTCAGGGACTAATCATTTGCAAAGCAAAAATAATAATAATAATTAAAGAAAGTGAAAACAGAGATGATGGAAATTGCTGAGAAGAAAACACAATCCCAGATGGGATGAAGAAATTGAAAAAACACATGGGTTTGGGTTGTGATATTTCAACTCAGGAAGCTGAGATTCACGCAATGAAACAGTACCCAAAATACAAAAATGCCGACCAACATTATAGAGCAGCAAGAGAAATCAATGGCGGGTTATTAAAAGAGAGCTCACCTTAGGACCAGCTGGACCTCCTCTCCACAAGGGTGTCTTCGTGGTTTTGCAATCGGTACAGCATTTTTTGTTGTTCTCATTCATTCCCTCAGGCAACGATTCCTGTTTTTCAGAATCATTAACAAACGGAGAAAAATTAAACAAAAACCCCACCATAAAACAAAGCTCAAAAAGTTAATAAACACTCTTAGAACCTACCATCTTCCTCAGATCCATCATTCCCATTAATTCGCTCCTCCAGAATGTCAAAGAATGAGAGAGAGAGAGAGAGAGAGAGAGAGAGAGAGATCAAATGGACTAATGGGCACTTAAAGAAATCGTGAAAGACTGAAAAACGCAAATCATTTCTCACGAAAAGCAGAGAGAAAAGAGTGAGCTGAAAAAAAAAAAAAAAAAAACAGAGTAGTGCGATTCTGCGATTGCGAGAGAGAAAGGTGAAAAAACAGAGCAATCAGAGAACCCCAAAACCCAAAAGAGAGAGAGAGAGAGCTGGCTAGGCACAGAGAAAAACCAAATGCGTTTCTTAATAAGAAACCGACATGCAAAGGATTTTTTTAAAAGTTTTAGAGAGCAAGGTGGACAGAGAAAACAGAGTAGAGAGAGAGAGAGACCGACAGAGAGTGCTCAGTGGATATGCACAAAAACCCTAACCCTAGTGGTTACCGTTAATGACGAAATTACCCTTTGGACGTTCTGCAAAAGCTGTACAAAACGGTGTGACGTAGCAAACACCCGCCAATTTTTGAGGATGGGCGAGACACACGTGTCTGCATCCAGGGGAGGGGTCTATTTGAATTTCCCCACTCGCTGCGACTGTGAAAATATAGGGTACTCGCTCCGTATGGCGTGTATAATAATTGAATAATGAATCTATAGCCTATGTAGGGAACTCTGGTCAGTGAGGTCATAGGTTTAAAAAAAAAAATTAACGGGTAGATTAATTCGGATAACTTTTTTTTTAATTTAATAGGAGTATGAAAGTCTATTACCAAAAAAAAAAAAAAGAGTATGAAAGTCTGTATTGCGATAAGTTTTTGTTTTTTGTTTTTTTGGATAAGAATATTTAAGTCGTATAAGATTATCAAAAATTGAACTAAAATTTTCGTATTTACAAATATAATAATCCGGTAACTTCTACTGTGCATAAGGAACTCTGCTTGGATTAATATGAATTTGTCTTTTTTCATGTAGGATTAATGGGAATTTAAAAGGGCATGTTTAGTTTTGGGCTTCAATTAATGTATTGCCCAAGTTTTTTTTTGGTGAATATGTATTGCCCAAGTTGGAAAAGGCAATGATTTTCAAGTTTTATTTTCTTGGCAAGGTTACAATTTTAATGTTTCTTGGAATATGGGAAAACGATATTGCAATTTATTTTTTACTAACCGTTTATTTTCTTTGCTTAAAGCCTTAAAATAGTATTTAGTTTTTTAAAAAAATTACCTTTCATTAATTTCAATTTATGTTCAAATGATGAATACCAATCATTTTAGGGAACAAAAAAAGTTTTGCATATTCTATACATAGCAAAGAAACATGGGAACATAAATTATGTATAACTATAATGCATTACTTTTTAGTGAGAATATAAAATTGAAAAAAAATATATAATTTTTCATGCAAACCCACTTAAGTAATTACACATGAAATTAGACAAAACCAGAGAGGCAGAGAGAAATAATTGCTATAGTGATGTCTGTTGGTGGAAAATAAAATGGAGAAACACAGAACCATATAAGAAGGGTTTTGGTATTTTCTATGTCTATAAGACTATAATCATTTCATATATCATAAACCTTCCCATTCCTATTACCTTATCTTAAACTCCTATTTCTTATTGAGATGAAATTTCAAAATCCCCTTTCTGTTTTTTCTTGAAGACTTTTTTGCATGTTTTTTTATGTTAATTGAATGCATATATTATAGAAACTCACCCCTCTAGTTTCATTTAAAAAAAATATATGCCATTCAGTTTTCAATTTTTGTAGATGCTTACCATTGAGTTTTAAAATCGTTGCAATAACCACCTTTCTAAGTTAACTGAGTCAAATTATAACCTCCTTTTTTTTTTTTTTGGGGTATTGAGTCAAATATAACTTAGAAAGACTAAAAGGTCCTTAGAAAGTAGAAGAAATACTTCTTTTTTCTTTTTTAACTAAAAAAAAAATGGTATAGAAAGAAAATTTGCGTCCCCACCAAAACCCTTAGAGGTATCTCTGACTACTTTGCTTTTTTTACTTTGCTGTAACAATGGTAAAGAACTAACAGGCATTTTGGATATTGTAATTTTAATTTAGGATCAAATATAATTTTAATAACTAATGGAAGTGCATCTCCCATAACTACACTCATTTTGAAACCACCTCCTCATCCAGAGAACACTGGGAACTCAAATCCAGAACAATTATCCATTAATTTTTTTTTTTATGCACAGCTCCATATGAAAATTTATTCTTTTTTATGTGTAATCCTAAAAAAAAGGTAAAAGGTAAGGTTTTTTTTTTTTTTAACGCTTCAATTAAATATCCTTTTGAATCATCGGCAAATTTTATTTTGCTGACTGCCCAGTGCCCATGAAGACAAATCTGTTTAGTTAGTTAGAAAATCAAGGTTTTTTTGTTTGGCAAGGTTATTTTTGTCATTTTCAAATAATTAACCCCGGTTAGTTTATACTTTTTTACATTTAGATTGACATAATAAGGCTAGTTAGTTTGTGCAAGAACTGAAAAGTGAAAGTTGTGTGTGACAAAAAAATGAAACAAGAGGGTAACTTTCTGTAATTTACCAAAAAATATTACAAAGGAAAAGTTTAGCACTAAGAGATAATTCCTTTTTATTTATTCTCAATGATAGAGATATTTTTTGTGAAGAGGACAAAAGAGAAAGGTGTAGCAAAAAGGCCAAAACCAAGCCGTCTGCCACTCTCCACCCTCTTACCAAGTTCGTTCATTAGGCAGCGGAAGGAACGCCAAAGAGTGTAAGAAAAAGGCCCAAAAAAGGGAATAAAAAAGAGATTACTGTCTCTTTGTGGAGCTCTGTTTTCGATAATAAGTTTTATTTTATTTATGAATAATATTATAACTTTTTATAAATTTTAAAATATTACTGTGTTTATAGATTATGTTATTTGATTTATGAACGTTAATATTATTTTAATGCTTTACATACAATTTTTAATGAGGTTGTATTCTTCTCATTAGAACAGTTTATTTTTTTTTAATGAATAATCACTGCATTTAGCACAAAGAACTCCGAAATCAGAGAATTACACACCTGATTCACTCATGCTTTAGAACAGTTTAATTGGTAATGATTAATAATAGTATTTTGAATGGAATGCGAATTGCTAAAATTTAAGTGTCACATAAATAAATATAGATATTATTTTAAAAAAATATGTTACAATGAAAATGTCTGAATATAGAACTGATGACTTAGACATTGTCAAAATAAATATTTATTTTTAAAAATTCTATCAGAGTCAAATATTCTAAAAATTAAAATTTATTTTAAAAAATTAATTTGTTAAAAAATTAAAAATATTTAATAAAATATATAATTAATTAATAATTATAAACAGTTTTTATGTACATTACTACTAGAGAATACTTTTTGAACTGATTATAAATTTATGCCATTTAGATTTAAAAAATATTTATTTTTATGCCACAGTATTTTATTTTATTTTTGCTAAAAAAAAATTTATTCGTAACAGGGTCACTGGTCCAGAAGTTATTTAGTGAGTGAGTCAAATCTATGCGTTTTTTCAACCCAGTGGGAGTCTACACTAGATGCTCATGTCACTAGAAACTTTGTTCCCCTCGTGCAGTAATAGCGGATAAAAACACTTGAATCCAAATTAGACTACCAAGACTCAAACATTTGATTCAGTATTTTATATTCTCTATAAAAAAAATGCTATGATATTTTGATATTTAAGTCTAAATTCTGATGATTAAATCTCCTTTCTAAAGTATTAAAAAAATTGTAACATATATAACAACATTTGTCAGTATCACAGTAATATATATTACAATGCACAATTTCAGGAACAAATGAATTTGGGTAAAGTAGGGCCTTTCTTGTTTGGGCTTTCATCTCTCCCCATGCTTTCCCACCCTAAAAAGCTGAGCCTCTTCAATTCTAAAGATCTAGAACACTAGAAGAACACAGTACTGCTTCCCTCGATAACATGAAACTATGTCCATCACAGTTTTAAAATGCATCTCCCGAATCAAGAATTTACATTAATTTACTCATTAACCCAGAGAGAAAGAAAAAATAAAAATAAAAAATTACAGATGAAAGTGAGAAAGAAAGGACCATAATAGGAGGACGGAATTGCACATGCTTTGAGATTCAGCTCCTTCAATTATCTCATTAACCCCATAATTTAGAAAAGATTAAAAATATATATATCACATTTAATACGGTTTGTTAACGTGTATGATTTTATTTAATTTTTTTTCTACTTGTGTTTTTTAGTGGTAATTTGACTTTTAATTAACTATACACTAAATGAGAAAGGAAAAAAAAAAGTTAAAACAATAAAAGTTGATATATCCCCTCCAAGTCTAAGTCCTACATCTTGCAACTATGCTTAGCTAAGTAGAAAAAATTACACTTCTAACTCAAATAATTAGAGTACTCCAATTTTAATTCTCTTGGTCAAAAGTTAAAACTCTTACCAACACAATTAAAACTCTTAGGTTAAAATGTTTTAGTTTTAGACTCTTTTATTAGTTTTTGTGTTTTATCATTTGTAGTTAATTGATGTCTAACAAATTTTAATTACTATAATTAACATTGAAAAATATTTGACATAAACAAATAGAAAAATAAAAGATTATTTTTTTACGAATCATTAGTAGAAGCAATTCATATTCAAGTAGAAACATCTTCTCAAATAAACTTGCATCATATTGCAATTGAGAGTGTAGCTCAGTAGTAGGAGACATTCAAGCTTTCACACTTGCGAGTACAAAAGTTTATGTTTCAAGTCTTGATAGTCCCATTTGGACTCAAGTGCTCATCTTTGCTGCTACCTCACGAGGAGAGAGAGATTTTAGCAACACGGGCTTCCATCACGGACTCCTATCGGATTAAAAAAACGTCTGGATCGGTCCATTCGCTAAATACTTCCTGGACCTATGATTTCGCTATAGGTAAATTTTTTTTTTCTCAGCGAAAAAAAAAAGAAAAAAGAAACTTGCATCATATTTCGTCTAAACTTCATTGCTTAATTTTTTTATTTTATAATGTATAAAATTCATTGCTTAATTTACAAAAACTAGGCCCACGACGAAGTGTTTTCAATATTATAGGGTTACAACTTTGGACATAAAGCCTTTTTTCTTCCTTCTCTTTTCATTCTTTTTGGGCCACTTTTATTTTTTTATATTTAAAAAATAGAAAAGAAGATTATCACACCAAATTTAAAATCCAAAATTTGAAAGTTATAATCACTAATTATTGATTCAATTGATGAAAAAAATTAGTGAAAAGGAATATAGAAATTATCACAAAATAAAAATAAAAAAATAACAATGAGATAGTTTCAACTTGGTATTTATCTTATTTTATTTTATACACGCCTAGAGTGTATAACTGGGTTTTTAATCATAAATGACTAGCATACGACGGCTTTCATCAACATACTGCAAAAATACAACTTAACCTCGCAACCTTAACTATAATCAGGCATGAAAACGTAAAAACAGCAGAAGTAAATAATAATAACTCATTTCTTTCATAATAAAGAGTTTTTTAGACAACTTCAAACATAAAACCCAATAACCGCACCCCCCCGACAATGGAACTGAATATTGAACAGCTTTTAAGCCCCCCCAAAAAATTGAAATTTTATCATCACACAACAGAAGTACAGGAACAGAATTCCTGACACCTACATGGCAAATGTATCAACTTTAGAATTGCCAAAATCACTTGGTAACACTTAGGCTACACCAGTTCTATGACAATATAAATATTAAAAAAGAAAAAAAAAAGAAACCAATTATGAAAGACTCAAACATCTGCTGTATGGGGAAGTAGCCCAACCCATTGGGTCTCCCACTCGCCAAAATTAGAACCCAGGAATTTCATTGTTGTGGCAGATGCTCATCATTATAATCATTCCATAACTCCCCACACTTTTTAGTCCAGCCAAGCCAGTCCACCCATACATACCACATCCAAGAATGGATGATACAGGACTCAAACATGAGACAAGACACCTGACCTGACCTGACACCACACCCGACCTGACCCGAATTATTATCCCGACATGGACTATTTTGAAGAACCAGCCAGCATCCTGCAATTCATACAATTTCAACTGAATTCAGAACATCAGACTCCAGCCGGTACAGCGGCATGAAAATGTATTATTTATGAGTTACCTTCAACTGAAGTTGAATCCACCAGAAGGAACAGAAGGAAGCTCACTTCCACCAAAATTGAATCCAGATTGAGAAGCATCGCCTGGTGGCATTGTTTCATCTTCTTCCTCCAACCAATATGTCTCAAGAATTTTTACTGCTTTCTCATATATTTCAGTGTTGTCATGACTCTGTAGGTTCTCAATTTTTTCTAATCCCTCAGCTTCATCAATCATTTGAGCATAGACATTCACAACTCCACTGTTGCCCAAATTCTTCTCAGCTTCTCCAACCTTCAAGATGTTCTCAAGCCCTTCAAGACAAACTGTGACAATCCTAGGATCGGGGCAGATAAGAAGGTCACACAAGGGCTTGATACATCCTTGGTTTACTAAGAACCTATAAGAAGTAAATACATGCAAGCATCAGAACACAAAAATCACTTTATAGCATACCATAAAAAAATAAATACAGTAAATTAACAAAGAAACAGTGAAATTTCTACACACTTGATCTGCTCATGAGAACCACCAGATGTAGCATTTGAGATTGCCCAGGCAGCCTCTTTCTTAATATCAAACTCAGCACTTTGAAGCAGGTTAACAAGAGGAGCAATTATATTAGCCTCAACTACAGCCTGTCAAATTCAATACACATACAATAAGAGCAATCTACAATGAAAAAATGGAACTTGTATATCAAAACCAGAAGCTGCATTTAAACTGAAGGAAAAATAATCCTTATAATATAAGGGAGTTTTTAATCTATAGGTAACCTGAATCTGATCCTTGTTTCCAGCTGTGATATTCGAAATGGTCCAACAAGCTTCCTTCTTGATGCTCTTCTTATAATTATTTGTTAATAAGTTCAGGAGACAAGGAAGAGATTGATGACTGATGATTACCTGAACAGCAACAACAGCTTAAGAGCTCAAAACGTAGGTAACATATTTTGAATTTAAGGTAGAAGTTTATAAACCACTAATATTTATAAAACCACAACCAAAGTGCACATTGAGAGTTTTCCCTCACAAAAAGCATAGCATAGATAATAGGAATATTTTATATGGTACACATTAACATCATGATATAGATTGTTCTTAATATGTACAGTGTATATTGAATTTTATAATAGGAATTTTACAGAGTTTTCCCAACTATTTTTAATTTATGCACACTAAATACAAGCAAATCACTCATCTTGCCATACTGATTTTATAAGTTTTCAGCAAAAATTATATTCCATCTATCATCTTGGATTTTAACCAATAATATTCAGTTATTTGCCTTCTGCCTTGCTGCTGAGTTTTATATTTTATTCATGTTACTAACTTCTCTGTGAATTGCTTTTCCAAAAAATAAAAAACACTCTAACATTGAACCCTTTTATGCTAATATAGTTAGCAAAAGCAAAAGCCACATTTCAAAATGAGCCATGCATCTCGAATGCTCTTCAAAAGTCTATGAAGTCTCAAATAAAAGGCTATTCTTCAGAGTGTGCAGGCTAGGATGTTCTATTAACAATTAAACCTTATTTAATTTCATTTTTCTTAAAGACGGATTAATGGAGAGAAATATATAACTAGAAAGGCCTAAAACAAGTAATACCTGAGTTTGTAAATCATCTCCAGTTACAATATTTCCAACTGTTCGGAGCGCTGGAATGAGAACTGAAGGGGACGGATGACTGGAAATAAGTAAATAAATAAATAAGAATAGTTCAGTGCACAAGAATAAAAGAAAAAAAACATATAACACTTCAATGGTTATGGAACTATAAAACAACTCACAGTAAGAGCTCAACCAGACGAGGACAAACTCCTGCCTCAATAACTGCTTGAATTTTGTCATTCGTACCATCAGAAAGGTAAGAAAGTGCCCAGCATGCATCAGTCAAAACTTCTTCATCATTTGAATGAATAAGGCGTGCAAGAGCTGGAAGTGCTGGTTTCACCTGTAAGAATTAAGAAACAAATATCATTCAGCATCTCAACACTGCTGAACAATTGAGAAAATTAAATTACCATGGAGCCATATCATAGAAGACACATGAGTTGAGATATTATCAGTTGTGGCTGCTAGAACATCTAATAAAAAACTAAAATTATATGATATCTGGACAAACTACATAATTTTCATATATTTTGCACAAAAATATCCAACCTGATCAAAAGGAGGCTGGGGCTTGCCTCTGCAAAAATTTGAAAGTGTCCAGGTTGCATTTCTGAGCATAGAGAGCTTGGCATGCTCATTCAACTGGGCCAGCAAAGGAATCAAAGCCCCTTGACTGAGTACAAGATCACGACATCTAGGAGAGTCACCAGCAACATTTCCTAAAGCCCATACAGCCTACAACATAAAAAGGAGAACTAGAGTGTCAGTCCACGTTCAAATACAATTGATGTAACTTGATTAAATGAACAACACTCGACACATGCATCAGTAAGGAATGATATGAATACGAATCAGTCACAGAGGAGGAAGATGAAACAGGAGGGAGTCCTTGAAAAAGGAACCACACAAAACACATCCAAAAGATATTGAACTTGCAATGAAAGAAAACTAAGCATCAAAAGTAAATACAATATCATAGCCATACCTGCTCCCGAACATCATCACTAGGAGAACCAAGAAGTTTTACAAATATAGGGACAGCACCATGATCAATCACAACTTTAGTGTTCTCAGATGTCCCAGAAGCAATGTTTGTGAGAGCCCAAGCTGCCTCAAACTGCAGGCAACTTCTAGCAATTAGAAAATTGAACACATTATATAGTCAAGAAAGTATAACAGCTTCAAATATGTTAAGTACCTGAAGCTGTGCGAAGTCCTCTCTCATCAAAAACTCAACAAAGCGAGGGACAACTCCTGATTGTATGACTTCCTCAATTGGAGGGCTACGCTCTAGAGGGGAAAATCTCAAGTAAATAAATACACTCAGATATAAATGGACAATAAATACAAAGCTGCAATAAATCCTTACCAATTGAAAGAAGCTTTCTAAACTGTGTAGTTGCCTCAAGCTGCAGAGTACTATCATCAGACCAAACTCCTGCAACCATGCTTGGCAGATGTTCTAACTGCATTTAATAAAAAATATATATAAAAAAAATATTAAAAAAACTAAAAAAATGTTATAAAAACTAACTAAATTAGTATAATCCAAATCAAAAGTTCCTGCAACTATGAAAAATAATAAAAAATTCTCTGCTTCTCCAACAATTGAAGAAAGTATTGAAATTTAGAACCCCAGAAAATAAAAAGTTCAGCTGTAATTTACAAAACACATATTTGTCTAAGTATGCACACGACTGATATCGGTACATTGCACAACAATTACACACTTCACACACAAAATACGCCTAAAAAATAAAGATGGACCTAAAAGCAACTGAGGAAAATAATAGACACCATTCAAACACCCATGATCCCAAAACCCAAATGCAATAATTCTCCAATCATTAAACCCAAAGTTAAATGCATGTCAAAGAAACATAAACTGCATAGAAACCAGAAAATTTTAACATAATTATTTGATCAGAGACCAAGGGCTTTAACATACTTAATATTTAAACCACATCCAAAACCCACAAAGTACTAGTAATCAACTCAACCAAACCCCACCCCTAACGCAGCAAGTTTCAAATAATAAAGCTCAGCCAATCCAACTACCAAATTCCGATTGCAAAAGTTCAATCACCTCACTGCCCAAAACCTCTTAAGTGACAACGAAAACACAAATAATCAATTCAATCAAATTGCAATTACCAAAGTAATGACTAACAGTCAACAAGTTACTTCCATACTTAAATGCATGATCCCAAAACCCAAATGCAATAATTCTCCAATCATTAAACCCAAAGTTAAATGCATGTCAAAGAAACATAAACTGCATAGAAACCAGAAAATTTTAACATAATTATTTGATCAGAGACCAAGGGCTTTAACATACTTAATATTTAAACCACATCCAAAACCCACAAAGTACTAGTAATCAACTCAACCAAACCCCACCCCTAACGCAGCAAGTTTCAAATAATAAAGCTCAGCCAATCCAACTACCAAATTCCGATTGCAAAAGTTCAATCACCTCACTGCCCAAAACCTCTTAAGTGACAACGAAAACACAAATAATCAATTCAATCAAATTGCAATTACCAAAGTAATGACTAACAGTCAACAAGTTACTTCCATACTTAAAAAGTGAAATTAAGCGAGATTACCGCCCATAAGCTAAAACTAAATGATTAGTAAAATTAATTTCAATAATAACTAGTTAATGACCTGAAAATTAAAGTAGAAATACCAAAATGAAAATCAAAATGATCTACCTTCTTCTCGAGCGCCGAGGGAAGAGAAGCTGGCAATTGCTGCGACTGAAGTCCTTCACGACGCTTCTTCTGAAGACTCTCTTCCCTGCGGTTCTTCCTGATCTCCACCATGTTGTCCTCCCGTCGCCTCCGACCCTCCTCGGCGTCCACCGCCACCTTGTACCTGTTCCGACGGACCTCGGTCCTCGCGTTAGGCCTCAACGACATCGTTCCCGAACCCTAGAACTGATATCGAAACCCTAGTAGGAGACAACGAGGGTTTTAGAGAGAGAATGACCGAGAGAGGATGGCTTGGCTTGAAAGAGTTTGAAGAGAGAGGGATAGAACAGAGACATTATATAGCGTCGTTGAAAATGGGGGTGCTCGGAAACTGGTCTTGGATCGGGAATTATTTACGATATTGCCAGTCTGTTTTGAATTTGAAGATGAGGGAAAAAGCGATTTTGATTGGAGGAAACGGATGGAAAGGGTTTTTTTCCATTTTTTACAGAGGACTCAAACGACGGCGTCTGAGCTTGACGTGGTGTACTTGACTCATCTGGAGATTCTTTACTACGTATTTATAGAATAATACTAAATTTACAAGAGAAAATATTATATATAAAATATAAATTTAATAATTTATAATTATATGCAATTTTCATACGATAATAAATTAAAATGTATAAATTATACATAAGTATTATTATTTTTTATTTGATAAAAAATAGTTTGTTATATTCAAAGAAGAAAATATTTATATGGACCAAAATATAGATATATTGATATGATAAAAATTTATAAAAAAAATGATAAAAATTTATAAAAAAAAATATTAAAGCTAATTTATTAAATACATTGTCACTTTAATTATAAAATTTAAAAAAATATTGAGTAAAAATTATATTTTTTTATAATAAAGAGATTTATAGCATTCGTCGACATCACCAAAAATATTATTACTAAATAATAAATTATTTATTAATTAAAACAATATTGTAAATACATAATTATTTAAATACGATTCAATATCATATATACTTTTTTAGTGATTTAAAATTTTCATTATTTTTTTCATTTTCATTTCTATCAGTGTATTGAAAAATATTGATTTTTAGACTCATATCGTTCATAATTTTGCATATAATTGTTAATATATTGCATGTGATTGTTATTGCTAATAATTATTAAATGATTGACTATTTATTAATAGGGATGCTTCTAAGTTGGTGGGATCCGATCTGAATATGGGTGTGTTTTAGAATTTTTTTTAATTATTTGTGTTTTAGATGTCAAAATGTAAATAAAGCAGAAAAAAAAAATAGATAAAGAACGGAAAGGTAAATTGAGATTTCATGGTTTTGCATTTTTTTTTGGCATTTGGATTCAATTTTTCTTTGTAAAAAGCCTCAGATTTTAAGTTTTGGTTTTTTTTTTCTTTTTCAGTAACTGATGTTATGAGAAAAGCAAAGCTTTGGAATTTGTGGGTTTGATTGTAGATGATTACAAATAGAGGAGAATGAAAAAAAAAATCGGAGAGAATAGAAGAGAAGGGAAAAAAATAGAGAAATATAGGAGAGATAGAAAAAATTAAAGGAGAGATAGGGAGGGAGGAGAGAGAGAGAGAGAGAGAGAAGTTATGCAGGTTGAAAAAAAAATTGATAATGAATAATTTTTGTATTTTTCTTTTCAAATTTTCAAGATTTATTATTATTTTAATCAATACAAATGTATTTTGGAAATTTTACACTCTGACAGGGACCTGACATAGACAGTAGTGTTAAGTCAGAACTCCATAAAGGGTGTTTATGCATTATACGAAACAATGAGCTTGTATTTGGAATTATACTAATGGTTAGAGGGTGTATTTGAAATTGTCCTTTAGTTTTTTCCTATAACACCAATTTATGGTCCACCTTTTATACTTCCATGATTTTCATTTTGTGTTACATGAATTTATACTTGATGGCATTCCATAAACATGTATTGAATAGTAGTTATATTCACTTTTAACTTTCATTGATCCAAAATTTATAAAAAAATATTCATCTTATTGCTATAATATTTTCACTGTACTAATTATCTACGTGTATAGTTTTTTCCTATAACATCAATTTATGGCATACATTCTCTATTTCTATGATCTTCATTTTATAATGCATGAGCGTAATATTATCCACGAGTAAATAGACTCAATATATATTGAATTGATTATTTTATTTCGTAACCACTTATAACTTTGCCATAGTATATCTATTGTCATCAACAATTGAGCCAAAGCCATTATCAATGGCTTAAAATTTTGAACATATACCTCTAAAATAAGCTGAAGCACTAGGAGTTCTGGTTAATTCTTTCATATGGATAAATAATAATATTTTTCTTTCAAATTATAAGTACTTTTAAAATTGTAATCATTGTTTTACAAATTTTTTTATTTTTCAATTATTTTATCATTGCTTTCAAATTCCAATTAGCCTAATTACAAAACATTAGTACAAATATATCATCAATTAATAATTATAATTTGAGAAAAATAGATGCTCTAATATTTTATAGAAATCCATAATAATTTTAATTTTTAAAAAACAAAATCAATTCATATTTCTAATATTTCCATGAAAATTTTCACAGATATTTTGAAAATTTTCCCATATAGTTTGGAATTTTCCATGTATGGAAAGTTTGACCAAATTTTGAAAGAATCGATATTGAAATTTTGTTTAAAATTATCACAGAAATTTTAAAAATTTTGACAAAAATTATGAAAATTACACTCTTTTTTTTTTTAAACCTAAGTATCTCATTTATGTCTCAAAATTTCTGAAAGTCCACAAATCCATAGTTACACTACATTATTTATATAATGAGTGCATATAAAAGTTTTTGGACAGACAAATGAGGTATTTACAAGCCCATTGATATAACTTATGTAAATAAAGCTTTTGACAGTAGAGTATCTTGTAGTAGAGTTTTACAAAAAAAAAAAAAATTATTAAAAAATTAACTGTTATTTAGTTGTCACTTGAAAATATACTTTAACTTCTAATAAACAATTTAATTAACATAACTTTAAAAGTATTTTTAATATTTATTTATTATACATAAATTATTAGCTAACATTTTTGGATATAATATGAGTATTAATATAATAATAAAGATAAAATTGGTAATAAAAATAGCATTTAATTGTTTATTTAACTTTTTATATATGCTGAAAAATAATTTTTTTTTGCAAAAGCTTAACATTTGAGCTTCTCCATAATTACTTAAATAAGCTATTTTTTGGTCATCAAATGCTTTTAACTTTTGTCTCAAAAATTTATTTTTTTAGCATAAATACTTAAAACTCTCCAAATAAAACTTTTTGGCCAGAAAAAAAATACCGAACCAGAACTACATCTGTTTTCCCCTATCATACCAAATATAAACAATTAAAGGCCCAAAATATGTGAAATTCTTAAAGCGTAGACCTTCATGTCCTAGTGGTTTTACAAACAATATATACAAAATGTTTTTAACACAGTTCTTTATTATTATTATTACTATTGTTGTTGTGAAAACGTAGCTCTTTGTCAATAGACATAACTAGTAATACTTCCCTATCTTCATGATATATGAATAAAATGTAAATTTACTTTTCTTCAGTTGGGGACAAAAATCATTCATACAAAGTTTATTAAAGCATTTCATCAAAAGAAAGTTTATTCGTGAAGAAATTTAACATATTGGCATAAAATAGGTCATAAATAGTAGATTTATTAGGTGGAATAGAAATATTATAACAAAGCTGCTTATAGCTTTCCTTAAGATAGACATAATCAAAGATAATTAAAAAAAGAAGAAGTCAAAATCAGTATGAGAACAGCAAATATATCTTCAACCGAAAAAATAAGATAAATAACAAAGATATCCTTTTTTTTTTGCTGAAAAAATAACAAAGATATCCTTTTTTATATGGGCATCAGCTTGTTTATAAAATAACGCGGTGAAATGACCTTTTTATTTTATTTTTTATTTTTTTAATTTGACTATTAACTAATGTAAAAATTCATTTATTTATATTTGAATTATATTAATCTTTAAACCAATAAAAATACAATTTGGTAAATAAAGGTAAACCAATTATATATACGTCTGATTTAGTGATAAACCATTAAAGAAATTTTAGTTATGATTTCAAGTTTTCAACCATTTAAAATATATTGTAATTTTTAATTCCGAATTCAACCATTTAAAATATGTGAATTCGACCTAAAAAATTCGATGGCTTCCATCCACGATGGACTTTATGATCAAACCCAGACTCATTCCATGCAACCTATTTGGTCCAGCTTAACCCAATTATTTATTCCTTGGACTTTAATCATTACAATTGATGCCATGTGGGCATCTGTAGAGAAAATCCGAAAAGAAAACGTGTGGGGGCATGAGAGTCAATCCAGACCATATATATATATATATATTCAGATTGTTGTTTCCATCAGGTATTTTGATAATTTTAGAATCCAGAATAATATTTTTAACTGTTAAACTAAAATGAATGGCTGAAATTGATTTAAACATTAAAAAAACTAAGGGTAAAAATGAAAATTTAAAGGGAAAAAAAAACTTTGCTGCCCGTCAGACTACCAAAAAAAAAACTATTTTCCTTCCCATTCTGACCCAAAAAAGACTTTTTTTCCTTCTCATTTTTTTTCTCTTTTTCCTTTTATTTTCCTCTGTCTCTCTCTCTCTTTCAGAAACTATCTCTCGTCTCCTCTTTTCCCTTGAACTTTGACTTTCTGTGAGCATTCTGAATTTTACTTCTCCATTGGCCCCCATTACATCTTATTCCCACTTTTCTAGGAAATAGTTTCATTTATGTAATCTCCATTTCGAAGCTTTTCATATTTTGGATTTTGGGACATTTTCTTTTTCTTTTTTTATAAAAATGTGCAGGGGATTTTTACTTGGAAATTTTAGTTGATTGGATAAAAAAAAGAAATTAGGAGACTAATGATGAATTGTTTGTTATGGAAATGCAAAATTGAAAAAAAATTACATGAAATGTTCTACTGAAAGAAAAGGAAAATGGAATTTTTAATATGTTTTGCAGTTGCTTGATTTGATAATGACGTCGAAAACAATTTTAAAGAGGAAATGGAGAAGAGAAAAACAGTAAAAAAGTTTAACCCATCGGTTAAAACTATTCTCTTATATTCTAAATTCATCATGAATAAATGATGGGATCAACACTTTTATATATATATATATGTGTGTGTGTGTGTAACGTCTCTGATTCGAGTTAACCGTTAGGATAGCTTGAACAATATCAGAGTTCGCGCTGGCAATACATCTCATCATTTCATTCTCTATTGCAAGGGCCAAATTTCCTCCGCCAAGCCAAAAAAGAAGAAGCAGAAGATGAAAGGGAAAAAGTGGAGGCTGAAGGTAAGTGTCTAAGTCATCTTCAGTTCTGTTTTGGTTCAGATCTGTGTTTTTTAATTTATAATTTGTTTTAATTATTTTATCTTGTATTTTTTGTTCTTTTATATAAAATAAAAAAGAACATCTGTTGGTGTAAAACACAACAATTGGTTGTTTCCTAGGTGTGCGGGCGTGCCACTTCGAACCTAAACAGTCCAAAGAAAAATAAAATATGCGCCAGTTAAATCAAACTGTCAAACGATTGTATTAATTATGGAAAACAAAATAATCAAAAGGTTACAAATGCCTTTCAGATCAAAGGACTTTTAAATAAAATTTTTAACTAAGAACAACTATGAACACTTGACTACTCAAAGTAAATTCTAATGAGAATAAACTAAGTTGTCTATGTTGTAGTTGTGTTGATGCAGGGGTCCCTTTTCAGAGTTGAAGAAGCTTGAATTTATAAGCAAAAAATTTCTCAGGAGGCTTGCTTACTTCCGATGTGGGACTTTTTCAAGAAACCAACTCATTTATACTTGTGAAAGTCCAAAACATACTCATTCCCAAACAATGTGGGATAGTTGCTCTTTTCCAAAGTAAAATATTAATTTTCTAAGCAAAATTAGTATGTGGTCCAAACANTCTCAAGGGTCATCCAATTTACAAAAAAAGATAATACGCGATCCGAATTGAAAGGTTCCGCAGCAGAGTTTGTCGCTGCCCACTGATAAACCAAGTGGGCAAGCCTTTAAAGTGATAGAAGCCAAATGGTTACAGAGGGTCAAAATAGGCTTATTACGTATAGTGAAAACGACCTCTACATTTGCCTCTCGTCTTTTGCCTCTCCATATAACATGTGATATGATCGACATTGCAACTACTTCAATAATAAATAATGACTTAAATTTTGAAACCAAACACCAGCCCCATATATATATATATGATATGTATTCACTTGGATGTCATGTCAATTAGGTGATCTTATCTAACCAGTTGCTGGATCATGGAGCATATTAAGTTATTAACCAAGTTTTCATCTCGCTTTCACCAAATTTTTTGTTTTCCGTTTAATATGTGTTACAGTCCCATTTTTTATACACGCAAAAGTGGTTTGTGAAGTGCTTATTGGCTCTACATGGATAATAAGTTGACTATCATTCGCAAACAAATTAACAATCCATTTAGAATATTGCAAACATAAAACAAGAAATAAAGAAAGTAATAAAGAGACACACGAAAAAGGGGCAAGCACATAAATGCCTTGAATAAAATGCATTTGTTGTACTAATATTTTAAAAATAACCCACAGAGGATTATAAGCATGCAATAGAAATGCTCATCTATGTTGTGATTTAGCTCAACAATTTCCCCACTAGCCATTATCTTTAAAGAGCTTTTTTTTTGGTAATATTTAAAGAGCTTATTTAGTCATTATTTTTCTGGTAAAATGAAATGTCAAAATGCATGAATAATCATAATGACAGAATTTTAAAAAATGAAAATAGAAAATCCAAATAGAGGAGCAATGGGTTTAACTAATGTCTGTTTATTAATATGTTACAGCATTGCGTATATAATTAATAAATTTATAATATCTTATACCGTCTTATATAATATCTGTTATGTACGGATATTTTGTCCGGCAGACTTTTTTGTTTTTTTTGCTAAGAGCAGACTTGAAACATGAGGGCTCATTCCAGCTGATATTTATATCTTAAGTAAATCAACCAGATACCTTGATGTGAGACGTCTCTCAATCTTTACATTTTTCAGTACGTGAAATTCTGATGTAATTAAACACAAATCGATAAAAATGATGATGATGATAATAATAATAATAATAATAATAATTGCAATTTTTATTTTTTTATTTTGGTAAAGAATAATAATTGTATTTACCAAAGCAACATCACATCACTTCCATTATTGTTTTTGATATGTCCAAAAAGAAAAGTCAAGTATATAATAATATGTATAAATCTAAAATATAGTGATGATCATTCAAGAATAATGTGGAAATTATATATCAATATTGATAAGAAGCTTAATTTTCTTTAGCAAAAAAAAAAAAGATAAGAAGCTTAATTTATATTTACCTCCACTGTCCTATAGATTTGGTCAACCATNACTCGCCGGAAAATTACAATGGGTCGAAATATAAGTGACGGATTTTTGCCGTCACTAAAACTTCATTTTTTGTGACGCTATACAATAAACGGTCACTGAAGAGAATTTGTGTCGGGGCTATTGCGAAAGCACTGTGACGGGTTAGTTACCGTCACAGTTGGTTGATTTTGTGACGAATCCGTCACAAATAATATACGTTGCGACGAATTTGCGTCCGTCACAAAACATCATTTTTTTTTGTAGTGCTTAGTAAATATATAATTTATTCACTTAATTAGCATTATTGATTTTCTTAAGAGGAAGATTTAGAATCTTGATGATGTATATGCGTATTATCTTTTATTTTTTAATATATATAGATATTCCTAAAAGGAATCACTGATGGACAGTCCTAAAAAGCATCATGTAAATGTGGAAAGTGTATGTGTTAAATTGTGATATTGAACCACGTTTTGGTTTAAAAGTTACTTGCACATTAGTAATTGTAATTTGGCCATAGTGAAATATTGAATTTTTAGATTTAAAATGTTTCATTTCGCTTTAACTTATAAATATAAGACAAATTATAAAAGAAGAGATTTGTTAATCCTTGAGACCAGTATGTATAGAAACAAAAATATTTAATGTCGGACATTAATAATAATATATTGTAGAAGGCCATATTATATAATATCATGATTATTATTAATCCACACCACATCCAAATTAACATGCTATATATAATACAATTTGTTATGTCGGACATTACTCTCATTTGAAAAAAAAAAATAAAATAAATGATTTCTTTATGAAGAAGGTATGTATATATTGTTGATGGGATGCAATTTATATATATTTATATACTTTAATACTTGATTTGAACATGTTATATTCACTTAAAATGGATTAATTTATATTTTTCTATGTTTTAGGTGGATTTGAGCTTAAAGGGATAAAAAATAAAAAAACAGTGGCAAGATCGTAATTAAACAGAAAAACTGAAAAAGCAATGGTAAAACCGTAATTAACTGGACGTTGACAGCAAAACAGTGCAACACAGTTGCATGCCCAGGCGCCAGGCCATCTACAATTATATATTTATATTATTTTTTATATTAAGGTCCATCCTTACCATTGAAACTCTCAAGTGCTGGACACTATCATTATAAATGAAAATTCAATAGTCATCAAAAGTGGTCCATATTTAAAAAAAGTCATCAATAGACATCGGTACGTTTTTACCATGTGTCATACGGGTATACTTTCTTTAATTATACAGAGAGCGTGATTCATCTAATTATTACCAATAGCAGGGCTCCTTTTGCTTATATATATATAGCGTGCGTAAAGAAGAAAGTTGAAGTTTACACATATCTTTGTTTTTGCAGATAATATCCAACTCTCTCAAATTGCTTCCATTCTATCATTCACTTTGGGTATATAAATGACCAAAAAATTTCAACACAGTTAGCGGTTTATAATATAATACCAAGTTACAAAACCCAAGCCTCAAGTCAAGCCACGTACGAACCCAGCCAAAAGATTCAATGGAGAATTACGTGCACAACGGCAACGGCAATAGCAATGGTTTGCATCCAGAAACAGGGAAGGTCATCACTTGTAAGGGTAAGAAAATGATGATCCTAAATTCAATACACACACATATTATACAAATATATGCACATGCATACGCATAGCTTGTTAATCAGCCGTAGAACTAGTATCGATGATGATGATGATGATGTTATATAGCTGCGGTTGTGTGGGGCCCGGGACAGCCTTTTGTGATGGAAGAAGTTCGTGTGCAACCCCCTCAGAAAATGGAGGTCCGGATCCAGATCCTTTTTACATCAATCTGCCATACCGATCTCACCGCTTGGAAAGGAGAGGTCTTACATATAATTTGTCTCTCTAATTTGCTAATTACTATGCTTAATATATAATTTATCATCTTAATTAACAATTGGTGTGAAAATTAGGATGAATCTCAGCGAGCCTATCCTCGAATTCTAGGCCACGAGGCTTCTGGGTAAGTCAACCAGTTTAATTGTACCGTTTAAATGTATATCTGAGTATAATTGATATATAAATGTGTTGTTAGGAAATTCAAACCTATCTTGAGAGATCAAAGAAAAACAGAACACAACTAATTTAACGAGGTTCAGCAATTTACCTACGTCCTCGGACTCCAGTGAAAATCTATGCTTATTATTGATCAAAGAATCTAGAGTTTACAGATGAGAGAATCAACTAATATCCACAGCACAAAGCCTAATCCCAAACCCGATGTTACAACCAGTTTCTAAACTCACAAAGAAAGGAAATCACTCAGACCCTCTCTTTCTCAAGAACAGCTGAGAACCAGAAAACCTCTTCTGCACTTTCTCCTATTCTCTGTAAAATTTGGTTGCCCCCCGATGAGGTTGAAGAAGGATGGTTTATATGGAAGAGAGAAAACCCCAAAAACTGAACTCGTCAAAGATACGGCACCTTTTTTTTTTTTAATGAGGCTGATAGCAAAACGCTACCGTTTTGAACCCTATTAAAAACAAGTGAAACTTTGAGGATTATTTCTTACATGTGTAAATGTGCAGAATCGTTGAAAGCGTCGGCGAAGGTGTGAGGGACATGGAAGAAGGAGACCATGTGATCCCCATTTTCAACGGAGAATGCGGAGAGTGCAGGTGCTGTAAAAGCGAGAAGACTAACATATGCAGCAAATTCGGAGTGAACCCATCGAAGAAAGTGATGGTGAACGACGGCACCACTAGATTTTCTACCAAAGATGGAACTCCCATTTTTCATTTCCTTAATACTTCCACTTTCAGCCACTACACGGTAGTTGATTCCGCTTGCGTCGTCAAGATCAATGATGACTCCTCTCGCCACGTGTCTCCTCTCTCTCTCAAGAACGTGACTTTGCTCAGCTGCGGTGTTTCTACTGGTACGTGCACCCTCCTGTTTATTTATTATTATATGATTCATGAACATTAATTAATTCAGAAGATGATGAAATAACTGTGTAGGTGTTGGAGCTGCATGGAACACTGCCAATGTCGGATCTGGATCAACCGTTGCAATTTTTGGTCTGGGCGCTGTGGGACTCGCTGTAAGAAATTCACAATTACTTAAAAAGTCATTTTTGTTGTTAAGCAAAAATTAATATACCATCCAAGCACATGCAAAGAATATTAATTAGTTAACATAGATGAAATTGAAAATCAATTAATTTGGGCGGACGCATCCAGGTGGCTGAAGGAGCAAGAGCCAGAGGAGCATCCAAGATAATAGGTGTCGATATCAATCCCACTAAATTCATTAAAGGTCAAGCAATGGGACTCACGGACTTTATTAACCCGACAGACCACAATCAGCCAGCGCACGAGGTCTGCATTCTTTTTTTTTTTTTTTAATTATAACATTATTTATTTTCTTCAGTATCGCAGTTTCTGGTCATTTATTAAATAAGTTATTATTTTATTAATTTTATTTGTCATCTTTTAAAAAAAAAAAAAAAAATTGATAGTCGGAGGTGTGTGCAGAGAATCAGAGAAATGACGAAAGGAGGCGTGGACTACAGCTTTGAGTGTGCTGGAAACTTGGATGTTCTGCGGGAGGCCTTCTTGTCTACACACGAGGTGTATATAAATATATATTAACTTTCTAACTTTGATATTCAATAATATTAATTATATGTAAAGCTCTAATGTGTGTGTGTATATATTAAATAATTGCAGGGGTGGGGGTATACAGTGGTGTTGGGAATTCATCCAACCCCAAGAATGCTGCCCCTGCATCCAATGGAGTTGTTCAGTGGCAGGACAATTGTTGCTTCGGTCTTTGGAGGCTTCAAAGGCAAAACCCAACTTCCTCAATTTGCCAAACAATGCAAGACCGGGGTCTGTCTCTTCTCTCTCTTTACACACACGCATATATTTATATATATATATATATAAATTAAAAATGCAAATTGTCACTAACTTAATAATTTATTAGTAGTGAAGCTTTTGTTGCTAATCGTTAGTAATAATAATTTTTAGTAATAAAATTGTATTGATAATAAAATATTAATAGCGATTTATATTTTAAAATAATATAGATATTTACATAATACAAGCTATATAAGCAACTTGTATATATGTATAGTTATATCATACAGATTGTCATTATGAGTTTATTTTCAATGATAATTCCATCGTTAAAACATAGTATTAGCAACAACAAATTTAAAATTTGTTGTTGAAAATAAAATTTTAATGACAATCTTCCATGTGATACTTAATAGAATATATATTTATAAATATTCTGTTCTGTTTTTTAATGTTTAAATAATAAATTCATCCTATCTAAAATTTTAAATTATTTTCAGGTGGTGGATTTGGATAAATTTATAACGCATGAGCTTCCTTTTGACAACATAAATGAAGCATTTCAGCTTCTTATTGACGGAAAGTCCTTGAGATGCCTTCTACACATTTGAGACCTTTCTTTGCATTGCAAATGCAACCTATATTCCTTATATTATGCTGAACCCAATAAAATTGTTTTTTTTTTTTTTTATGATAATTAAATTGCTTCTTTTAGTGAACACAAAAGAAGTTCTTCATCGCTTTTTTATGTATAGATTTTTATATTCATATTGAAATGACTCCTCTGTGACTTGTGAGGCCAATGGCTATATTACCGCTTAAATTTAATAATAAACCCATCTTAGCCTCCGCCTTTTTTCTCCTTTTATGAATAATTAAACTGACCTTTATTTTATTTTAAATGAGACGATCAACCAGAAATCACAACTTGCAAGTAAAAGAGAAACAATTCATCGATACGTACCCACAAACTATTCATAGAGCAATGTTTGAGAGAGACTGCAATAGCCTTTTCATAAATAGTAAAAGATTAAACCCTCTCTCACTTGTATTCTAGGCAACTCCACAGTTATAATACATTTTAGTTTACTTTCCACCCCTCTCTACGCAGAATGATGATTCCACCAAAAGACCACAGGGAAAAGGTGTACACACACAATGAGAGCTGGCCAACTTACCATTTTTTCTTTAAAAATTTTATTTCCTGAAAATTTACTTTTAGCCTCCTTTAATGGCCACACAAAAACAAAACAGCGAATGCACAAAAAACAATAGTAGCCTAATTCAATGGCAGGGTGACAGTAGTCCCCTCTCTATCATCAAATCAATCACAAAATGGTTGAATGCTTGAACATAATATGAGTCGGTGCAATCCACATCAACCCAGTTGAATTCAAGAAAAATCTTTTAAACTAGTCCCAAAAAACTATAAAACTACTATAGTGATCCATAAAATAGATACCAAAATGTCCCGCTTCATTGAGTAAACAAAATACTAATTTAAAGGGTAATATATGTCAGAAAGTGTAGAGAAGTGCTTAATCTTGGGGAACTCCCAACCCAAGTACACAAAACCTTCCAAAAGCCTCAAGGTTCTATTGAACTCTATATGCTTAGAATAAACATTAACAAAACCTATGATAACATCGATCCCATGCAGTGAAGCAGAGGAGAGGAAAGGTATATATATATCAGACTGACCAGTGTTATGAAAAACACCTTTACATGTGGTATGAGTGTATATATTATATATATATATATATATATATAATCTGGAATTTTTAAGTCAGTCTGGCGTTGCTAATCGTAAGATTCAATGCATGGAAAGACGAGGGGCACGAGGACGAACAGGCGTCTTTGATGGGCTTACCCTGATTCACAACACCAGACGTCAACCTTTTAAAACCATCAAGGAAACCCATCTTCTCTAAAACGAAATAATTCAGAAGAGGAAAATATGAAAACAGCATGCATTCTAACCTTATAGGCAGAGAACCCAAAACCACACCACTACAGTTTAGAGCAGCAATCGCACTTTCAGCCTACATGAGCCAAAAAAATACATTATACTTTACATTTCCCCAAGTATATTTGCTACAATATCTAATCGGTGTCACCTGACAAATCCTACACTTATACTGTAATTTGTTAAATGTATTACTGCATCAATCTAGTATGCTTACAGTCTACATGTGTTAAGATGCACTCATATACTAAACCTCATATGTATCAAATACGAAATTCTGTAACAATCACATCACTCTGCATTTCAAACAGGAGATGCTATAAAATAATGCTGGCTGTCCCAGAGAGAACTCAAATATAAGCGCAGAGCATTATACATCAGAAAGTCTAAAACTTTTAACACAGAGACGGACCATCATTACAAAATACCATCATGGATGAAGAAATATGACACCAGAAAACTTGAGAATAACAGCAAAAGAGACAAAAACAATGAATGGATTCGGGATTAGGAAGTCCCACAACATCGAGAATCAAGGTTAGCACATAGAACTTATGCTATAAACTTCTCTTGCACTGATTTGAAAACAAAAATGCCTAGATGAAGACTGTTGCGTGTGCCAAAGATAGGGAAAGATTCAAGTTCTTACTCCATGATTAGTTTATAAATAAGACTAGTATCCAAAAAGAAATATGAAAAATATAAAAGAGCCATGATAAAACATGGAGCCTGAAGGATGTAAATTTTCAGCAATAACAAGAAGTGTAAAACTTCACTTAGCCTCAACAACGTTGAACAGTTTGTCCCTCATATTTAACATATGAATGTCAGAAATCAAAACAAAAAAGGAATGTTGGAGAGAAAATTTTCCAATTGAACTACTACAAATGCTTTGAAAATTCTGGTAAATATATTCTTACCACTTGTTCTATAACCAGCTAATAAGTTATAAATAAACCTCCACCAAGAAGCTGAATTTCTTATGCCAATCACACAGCCCCATTGAAATCAGTTATGAAAATTATCAAGACCACTATATCCATGATTTGCTTTAAAATATGTTCCAGAATTACTTTGAGAGGGAAAATTATTCAATGCAACCCCCCTTTTGGAGTCTCAATGGCGAGACCCCTGAATATTGATCCATAAATGTGCAACATGGTTGTTGCTCACTTATGGACCAATGTTACATGTTACTCACTTATGGGCCAATATTGCTCACTTATGGACCAATGTTGCACACTTATGGATCAATATTGAGGAGTCTTGCCACTAAGACCCCAAAAAGGGTGTTGCACTGTAAAAGGCCCCTAAGAGGAGATATCAGAAAGACTTGAAAAGGAGATGCTCCATTATTTTGGCTAAAAATATGTTCAGTTTGACCAATAGATGATATAATCATGCAATTCAGGGTTGCATATCTAAGACTAAGAGTTAGTAAGGTCATCTACGAATGGTAAAATTTATCATATAAGAAGAAAAAGATACAACACGCATGAATAAAGATGGAGTAATTACCATTACAAACTCAACAAAGGCAATACGAGTAGAATGGTGATAGTCTCCTAGCAGCCTCAGACGATATACCTGCATTAAAATGGCTCTATAAATGCAGTCCTTATAAATGGCAGAATGAACATTAAACTTAGAAGAAAAAGGGCACTCATGCTTCAATAGGATCACAAACCTCTCCACAGACTGATTCAAAAAAGAGTTTAACATCAGCTTGCAAAACCTGTTCAAAATAAACCATATAAAACATGTAAAATGTCATCCTTCGGACACACTTAAATAAATATAAACTCTTCGCGAAAATCACCTTTTTGTCAATATTTGTACAATAAATAGTTCTTGCACACATCTCTCGCTCATCATTATTCTGATAAAAGGGAAAAACCAATAAATAGGTTTACTAAGATAATCAAATTTAAAAAAGATGAAGCAATGCAACTAATATGAATTTCAAACTATGAACAAAAGCAACAGTCATGATAGCAATGTTCTGTTACCCTAGGCAAAAACGTTGGATTAACTGGTGCAATTGCCGTCTTAGATGGCAGCACCCTGACGGGGTAGAATCCAAGCATCGTTCCTGCCAGACTTAAAGCAGCTTGTGCACCCTCTGCATATTCAAATTCCAAGAAGACAATTAATCAGATAGTCATATCAATTTGAAACCCCAACACAAGCTAATCCAGAATTATGTGCAAGGTAATCTAGCAACATTATCGGTTTACCTTCATCAGTGAACTCGACAAAGGCAAAACGAAGTACAGAGTTAGGGTCACCACAAATTCGGCAGTCCACAACCTTTAGCCATTTAAAGGGAAAAAGAAAAATGAGAAAACTGTTCAAATCCAAAACTTCAATCAGCTAATGACAGAGCTCTTTAAAAAATCAATCGACAAGTTTCACACTAAAAAGAAAAAACGAGTGAAACAGTTCACAATAGAACTTCACCAGTCCAGAGCAGAGCTGTTTGGAAAAGCACCATTACCTGTCCACAAGTGACAAACAGAGCTGCAAGTTGTTCTTCAGTGACCTATAATCTCAATTAACCAATGCATTAGTCTTGCATACATAGGCACTGGCAAGTAACTAGAACTGGAAAATAAATTGTGAATCGCATACCTGTTGGTCAATATCAGACACATACACAGTCTTCCGAATTCTATCTTCTCGCTGAGCCAGGCTCGTCCTGCTATTCATTCTTCGTTTCCCTTGATTATTCCTCTGAAAAAACACCCATCAACAATTTGCTCAATCTGGTCATTCAGATAAGAGTTCAAAAAATATTTTTTTTTAATAATAATACATTCAGTAATCTTCTATCATTAATCTTGAAACCTGGGCATTCTACGCATAAAACTCTACTCAAATTAGCCCGACACCACAAGTATTGGGTAGTCTAATTCTACTTCAAAAGCCAAACAGCATAAAACATTTTACGTTCTGTTTATGTTTTCTTCCTATTTGCCGACAACAAACAAACAAAGGGAAATGAACTGGGGAAACAAAATCAAAACATTAAATTTAAAAACAAATTACCCGTCGACCATTTTGGCCATTGATGTTTCCATTTCCGTTGTTGTCTTCGTGAAAAAGCACGTTGTTAGTGTAAAACCCAGCATTTAATCCAAAGCTGTTAGCAAGCGAAGGAGGTACAAACTCCTCAGCCATGGGGTTTAGCTTAGAAAACAGCTCCCTCAACTCCCTCATGTCCCGCTTGAAGCTTTCCGTCAGATGATGATCCTCATTTCTCTGCAAATCCCCACCACCGTTCGATCGCTGCTGATGATGAACCGACCCCACCTGCCGCGGCTGGGTGGCTCCGATCTTCATGTACAGGCTCTGTTCATGGGGTCTAATAACTGGAGCATTGTTGTTCTGGTGCAAGCTCGGATCGATACGGTTTCGCAGTTGGCCGTGCTTGGGTTGATCCTGATCGTTGGCAACACCGCCGGAAGCTTCCTGCGACGGAGTTTCCAGGCTCCGATTCAATGAGGCCGAGCCCACGCTTTTCCCCAATTCCAGCCCAGCATTCTCAACCACGGCCATAGTTTATCTTTTTCTTTTAATTTATTATTATTATTTTCTTCTTCTTCTTCTTCTTCTCGGAAGTGGTTGTTGAAGAAAAGCGAGAAAGAGAAAGAGACCCAAAAAATAAAAACCAGACTGAGAAATGTTTGGTTGTATACTCAAATCGGCTCCATCGACGACAAAACTAAAGCGCCTCGAGATTACTACGGAGAAAACGAAAAACACAAACAAAATAAAATAAAAATAAAACTTAAACGAAGACAACTAAGTATGAACTATGCAAAAATAATTTGAGAAAATATATATTTTATATAAAAAAAATATATATTAAAAAAAACAAAAAAGAAAAGCGATTGTATCGGTTTCTTTTTCTTTTCTTGTATGCAAAAATTCTTACAGTGGAGTGTTTGTAGTTGTTGGTCTTATTAAAGTGGGGGGGTTTTGTTTTTAGTGAAATTTTGGTGAGTGAGACCGAATATGTTCTTCGGATCGAGGCGTGATCTTCTTCACTTCACATCGTCCTAAAAATGCCCAAATTGTTCTTTCATTGCTCACATTCTGATCCTGCTACTCTCAGTACTCTCTATTGGGAGAAAAACGTCTATTGGACACCATCACCATCCCACATTCCCATGTACATGATATACCATTACATTACATTACATACAGCATGTACATAATACATGTCTATATATGATGGTGCAGGTGCAGAGTAAAATTGCCAGCGTGGCACCTTTGATTGCATTCGGAGGGTCTTTTTCGTATTCTTAACCCATTTAGGGCCCTCTTTTTTTTCTATCTGCTTCGAGGTGTTTTGATTCGGTGTATTTAAAAGATAGTTTGTTTCTATTTATGTTTTGTTTATGTTAGTCTATTTATTTTTTATACTGATTTATTTAGTTTTTGTACTGTGTTAAATATGATATGGACCCAAAGATTTATGTGTTTATGTTGTATTCGTATTAAATACATATCATGTATATGACAATTATATTTTATATATTTTTTATAATATAAATTATATAGATTAATAAAAATTATTCAAAATAAATATTAATAATAAATTAAATTAGCAATGAAATAATATGTTTTAATTTTTAATTTGTAGATTTACAACTAAAAAAATATATATATTAATAATTTTATTTTAAATTAATNTCCCCCCCTCCCTAACATATCTTATGCATGGAGTAGAGGAGTAAGACAAAAGTACCTCACCATTTCCTGATTGGGTACAAGAAAATAGTAGGATTTCTACATAATTATCAAGCTGGTCAGCCTCATAATTTGACTATAGGAGTTGGTTAAGCATAACATATATCATGTAATGATAATCATATAATTCTTTCTGGTCACATAACTCTAAGGTGGGCAGCTTAAAGGTTTAAAAACAGAATAACATTTTTATAAATTTAACCTGACCAGAGCCAACACGGAAAATATAAATCTAACCCTTCTCCAGTGAACTGTAAAATTGAAATAAGACAATATAGCAAGAAAAGTAGTGTTAGTCTATCTTAAATGCCAAAGAACTAAATAAGGTGTAGTTCTACAGCTTGCAGATCAGATTCGTACATAAATCAATACATAAATAAAAGCTCTAGCCATTTCAATTTATAAAACTAAATCCATAAATATATCAATACAGTACTATATTCATTAAAACTCACAACTAGAAATCAGTATTACCAATAAATATGCATCTTTTGATCTCTGTTTTTTTCCATTTTTTTTGGGTGAATATCTCTATCTTTTCTATGGTTTTGGTTACCCTCAACATACTCATTACAACTTGAAATCGATATTATGTGCAATGTAGAATGAAATCAAATTTTTGGATTAAATTGGGGGGAAAAACATATATATACATTGCAATTAAACGGGTAAATTGGGGGAAAAAAATCATATAAGTTTAGATATACAATTAAATTTTGCAATCAAATTTCAAACAAAATTTTGAAATCAAATTTTTCGGATTAAAAGGGTAAATTGGGGAAAAAAATCTTAAATATTGGATTTCAAAATATTGAAAATACCTCCGGCAAACCGAGGAGTATCGCCGTCGACTGGTGCAGAGGAAGCCCATGGTGGTGCCTTCGCCGCCGATGGCTCATGGCTTCGCCGTCGACTGGTGCCAGGAGTAAGGCCGACTGGTAATTGCATTTGATAATCTCCCACTGCCGATGGCTCCTGGTTTGATGTTCTCCTCCCATAAAGATTCAGTTTGCATGCCAAAATGAAGAGCCCGAGCTTGAAGATTTTTGAAAATAAGCTCAAAAGCACCGTTTTGTCAAAATCCCCCAATTTTGACTCAGGCATGAATTCACAGAGCCGTAATTTTGAGCTCTTTAAGGCACCTGAATTCGGATGCCTTAGCACCCCTGTATATATATAAACACATTGATGTTATTGGATTCATTCTACACTCAAAAGAAGGAAAAATAAATTATTTATTCATTCATAAATGAAAAATAAAGAGTAATAATGAAGAGTATTGTTGGAGTTAAATATAAAAATTCTCTTTATTTTATTAAATTTACAAAGATACACTTTGTTTCGAAATTTATACTTTTTAATATAAAAAAGTAGTCTTAGAGATGCTCTAAGTTACAGCTATTTTTCGATGGGTTGTTTGTACGGATGCCAACGTGGAAACAATGTTAATTAAACATGCCTATCTTTTAAAAAATAATGACCATGCCCACTACTTCGGCAACTCACCCAAGCAAATATAGTTGCCTAAGCAAATACAAATATACTCCTCTCCAATTGAATGCCTCTACATACACAATTTTTTTTTTTACATCATCTTCACCAACGCTCCTCTCTTTTGCTCATCTTCATAAATGATCACTGTTTTTTCAAAAACTCGTATTTTACAGTTTTTCTCTTGCATTTTTGTATATTTAGTACTTTCAAGCATCACCTTGTTAAAGTTGATGTCAAAATAACTTATTTAGAACTCCATTTTCGTGATACTTCAAAGGTATTAAGAACACTAATTGCAACTCCAAGATTGAAAAAGGCAAGTTGCATTTTATTTTGTTACAATCATTGCTAAAGTTATACATATTAGTTTTATGCATAAAATATGTGTATTTTGAAGTTTATTAAAATGAAGAAAATGCAAAAAAAAAAAAAAAAGTTACACAAAAACCATGTCAGTCCAAGGTGATTAACCCCGCCCCATGTTAAGAGATATCTACCTTGGGGCGAGGTCATTTTAGTAAGCACACAAAAGACCCATGTCCATGTACTTTTATAACAATTCTGCCCCAACCGAGGTGGGGTCCTCTTCATATAATACAAAAATTATGTCTCATCTCTCAAATTTCACCACAAACCCGCCCTTACTAGGGCATAGTACTTTTACAACAACTAAAAGTTCAGCAACAGATTACAACAACAAACCTGTGCCTTGAAGGCTAAATGTTCAGCTAATTTTTAACTCTAACTACACAAAATATAGAAGAAACGAAACCCAAACCTAAGGATAAAAGAAAGGGCAGGATATAACGAATTAGAGAAAGAGCGAGACAAGTTGGAGAGTTGTTGATGTGAGGCTCCAAAAGAAACCCTTTGAGAACCTTCAAACCACAAGTCCTATGCACTAAGAAGGAAAAAAAAAAACATATATAGATTGAATATAGAGAGCAAGAAGAAAAAAAATTAAAAGATAGGTAGTTTGACTCACTATCTAGCAAGATAGGAACCACAACTATAAGAAGTTTGACTATTTGCTTATGAAAAAAGCAAGAACCAAAACTATATTTGGACGCACAAGAAAAAAACTTGATTGCTCAAAGAATTGATAAAACTCAATAGAAATATCATTGCTCTCAAAGTTTAAGACCAATCACTCATTATAAAATTGTGTATTGCAAGAAATCTTAATTAGTCTAATAAAGGTGTTCTACGTTTTTAACTATCCTTGCACCCCACAACTTGTCTTTTGTCTAATTTCTTCTAGAAAGATTTGTACTTAGTCTAATTTACACATGATGAAACATGTTATATGACATGTGCCTCATTAAATATAAATTAAAACCTTTGGAAATCTTGCCAACACCAAATGGTGTAGATTTTCGCTTAGAACTCTTCGTGATTGATCATATTATTGGCTCCTTCAATTTCTTCAGGCGTGGAAGCTTTTCAGATAAAACCATGCAAAGTTTCCTTGAATTTCGTAGCCCTTCTCCTTGTAATTGGTCCTTCTAGGAGTTGGATTGAATCCTTAGCTATCGTATCATTCTCTTATTTCTCGAAAAAAATCAGCCTCAAACCGTCACTTACATAAAAAGAAAGAAAGATCACTAACGTTAAATTTAGCACTAACATTATACTTACCTAATCAATCAATCTTGTGGGCTTATTTGGGCATATTATAGATTTATAAAAATGTCCATTATAATTGTCCCATCATTCTCCATTGTTCATACAACGACAATGGAGAATGAATATTTAGTAACATAAGAGCTTGAGATTGTCATTGCTTTGGTTCAGGTCGACACAGTATGGAGTGATCATATGGATTGAGGTCCAGGTAGTTGTCATTCCTTTTTACCCAAACACTTTTTTCAAATTGCTAGTTTATACCCATTCATTCCACTGACATCCAATCTCTCTTATCATCATCATCGGCTACCATCATACTTGAATTTCATTCGAATTGTAACTCTTTTTCAAGGAAGTGTCATTTTTTTATGCTTACTTCTTTTGTTCTTTTTCTGAACATTGAGGACAATGTGGAATAGTGTGGGGGAGTAACTTTGGGGTAATTTTTTGTGTTTGATAGTTATTTTGTTATATGCATTTTCTTTCTTTTTGTGAGCCTTTTAAGCTTGATATTTTCCAATATTTGCCTTTGTTGAATGTTCAATTCTTCTCAATGTCTTCAATTAGAAAAGTGTTTGTATTATGGATAGAGATTAAAAAAATAAAAATAAATGACATAATTGGTTAAAGTAGCTTAGCAGTCTAAAATTTAACATGGTAACCAACTTAATTCTTTAAAGATAACTAGTTTCTATAAAATATAGGCTAGGTGAGCTTTTGAGCCTTAAATCAATATTAATTAGATCTTTAATTATTCTTCTGAGTGATATTCATGTTTGATTTTGTAAGAAAATTGCTTAAATGTGCTGATTGAGATTAAATTGTTACATTTTTGCATTAAAATGATGATGACATTTTCTTTGTTTTAGCCACTTGCTTAGAAAGCCAATATGTAAGATCATTGCTACTAAACTCCATTGAGTATTTATGATCTGTTTTCTTTGAGCTAACAACACTCATTACAAGCCCTGAACCTAAAAATTTTCTAGTCAAATATACCTATCATAGGTCTAAAAAGCATATGGGGTATATGAATGAGTTTTTTGGATTATTGATAATGCAGAGAATTTGATTATTAACTGTTGGGGTATTTACGTTCTACATGGTTGGTATATGGAAAATTGTACAAGTGATTGGGGTTAATGAATGTAATTTTCATGTTTGAGTAGCATTTTTTAAAATAAATAAAAAGAAAATAAGAGAATTAAAAATTGAAAAAATAAAAATACATTAACTTATGTGTGTAAAGAGACATGAGAATGTTTTATTTTATGAATTCGGGGAAAGAGAAATTGGATATGAAGAGTTGATGGGTTGATCTTTGATTTTTGTACTTGAGAGGCTCTATTAGACTTTAGTCTTGTCCATAGCATTATCTATTTTTGTTTTCCTTTCTACTCTTATCCTTATCTCTGTTATAACCTTAATAAAGACTTTCAAATTTTTGTTTGAATGTATTCAATACTGGAGATTGGACTGATAAGTAAGCATAAGGTAGTAAAATTTTTTACATTGAATTTGAGTGTGCATTATTGAATCCAGTGAGATGTTTGTCAAGCTAATTTGAAATTTAACTTGAATAATGTTGGTTGACATTAAGATTGAGGAATGTTGAGTTAACTTGATCATGATTTGTTATTTTATTGAATTCTTAGATTATATCTTTGTCTGTGATATTTGGTGCTTGAATGGTTTGGATTTTTAAGAAAAGTTGCATTAATTTGTCTGGGACGTGCAAAGATTAAGTGTGGAGGTATTGATATGAACTAATTTATATATTTTAATATACCCCAATACTTAATTTTGGTATGTTTTGTTTGCCTAAAATAGTTTAATTTGTGTTCTTTGGTCTTTTAGGTGAATCTGAACTTAAAGAGAAATGTGAGAAAATGGTTGAATTGATGCAAGTTAGAAAGCTGATAACATAAGGCAAAGGAAAACAAGCTCAATGAAAGGCCTCATGTCAAGTGCCTATTACGGCACCTAAAGTTCTGAGCTAGTTCATTGGTAGAAGACAACATGTGTAAAGACATGCTTGATGTCTGTTGGTGTAAAACACAACAATCAGTCGTCTCAAGTGTGCGAGCGTGCCACTTCGAATCTATGATAGTCCAAAGAAAAATAAAGTGTGCGCCAATTAATATCAGACTTAAATCAAACGATTGTATTAATTATTGAGAACAAAATAATTAAATGTTTCAAAATGCCTTTCAGATTAAAGGATTTTTAATTAAAATTTTCAGCTAAAACACTTGACTACTTGAAGTAAATTCTAACGAGAATAAACTAAGTAGTCTATGTTTTTGGTGTGTGTGGATGCGCGAATCCTTTTCAATGTTGAAGAAGCTTGAATTTATAAGTAAAGAATTTCTCAGGAAGCTTGTTTATTTCCGATGTGGGACTCCTCCAAATTCCAATTTAATACTACTCATTTATACTTGTGAAAGTCCAAAGGACACTTTTTTCCAAACAATGTGGGACAATTGCTATTTTCCAAAATCAAGCTTAAAGTAAATATTAATTTTTCTTAAAAAATTAATATATGGTCCAAACATTGCCCCCCTTACTTTGTAATTTTGTTATAAACAGTAAAAATTGCAAAGCAAATATGTTAAATCATTTCCCATATTATTGTAGCCTTAGATCAAACCACATGCATGATTTCCTTCTTCCATTAATATTCCATTCCTTTGAAGTGAAGCCAAAACCCATATGCCCATAAAACCATTATTTCATTCTTCCATTAATATTCCATTCCTTTGAAGTGTATGCATAAAGCATTTTCCTCTGATGAAATATTGCCACATGTATCAATTTCCATAAAGTATAAACAACCAATTCATTAAAGGAATACCTTCACAAATTCTTGCCCAAATCTTCCAAATCTCTTGGTCCAGACACTCAATTAATTCCATTTAGTCAGAGACTTAGCTTCCATAAATACTATGCAAAAAATTCCTTACAACATCCTTCATTGCCAAAAGTCATTCTAAATGTAGATGCCATATCTCTCAAATTTGGTAATCAAAATTACACCAAAAATAAAACTTATGCTGCCACCTGACCTACCCCTCCTTGCCCTTTTTACTCTCTACTGGCCCTAAGTTTTAAGCAAAATATACATATACATGTATTATTTTAACACCTAGCAGACATCTTCTGTTTCAAATTATGTATGCATTCTTTTTTACTAATTCTCTTTGGTATATTCTGATGAGCTTCCTTTAATCAAAACATAACATTGTCTTCTTCCTTGCAGTGAGCTCAAACTGTCAAACCAATTTTCAACTTGCTACCACCTTCCTTGGTAAGTGAACTGAAACATACTCATGCATTTATATATATATATATATATATATATTTTTTCTCTGTCGGCCATGCATCTAGCCCGTTTGCGTTTCCTTGCTGCACTCATGCATATATACAAATCTCTTATGTTCTTTCTTTGTTTATATATGTATGTATGTATATATATATATGTGGAAGCTTATCCCGGCATGAATGGCTGCAGCTTGTTTCAGTTTTGAATGCAGCATGTTCAGGCTCCCTCAAGGCCTGACTGGTTTGGATGATCTGCGGCCTGTTCTGGCTTGAATGGCGGCATGGACTAGTTTCGCACACGACCGCACAGACTGGTTTCCTTTGTAGCAACGGGTGTGGGTTCAACGAAAATGGCGTGGACTGACTTCGTAGTAAGTGGCAGGGACTGACTTTAATTCACAGCAGCGAAGACTGGTTTCGCACGCGGTGGTGAGAACTGAGATTGCAGCGACGGACTGGGCTTGCAGCGGGTGACATGGAAGTCTTCGTAGCAGCAGGTGGCTTAGATGTCTTCGCAGCAGCGGCGTGGATGAAGGTTTGCAGAAAAAACTGGTGTGGACGAAGCAACTGTACACACCGGCGTGGATCAGGTTGAACGCGGGCTGATGGATTCGGGCCAGGCATGGATGAAAAGATGCGGGCTTGAACCTGGTTAAAGCGGTAGCTGAGCTGACGCATGTGGCTGGGCTGCTGGACTGAATATACACGCGGGCTCACTGAGACTGGGCTGGCTTGAGGAGCTGGATCTGCAGCGGCTGGAGCACACCACTAGGCCTCAAGATGCGCCGATCGGGCTTGGAAGCAGCGGTTGGGCTAGAGCTTGTGCAACGAATGGAGCGGGCTCAGCTTGGATGGACGCACGGATCACTTGGACATGGGCTGAACTGGCAGCGGGGCTTGGATTTGCAGCGGCTGGAGCTTGCTGAAGGCTGGATTGGGCTCAGACTTGGATAGAGCGGGTTTGGAGCACTGGCGAACTGGACTGGCCTGGACTTGCTGATGTTACTTTTGCAGGGCATTGCCCCTCGGTATCATATCCTTTGGTATTCGATCTGACATCTAACATTGCGTCCGAATTTCCTTTAGATCATGACTTCCACTGGACGACGCTCTTGTTTTATCGTGCTAGCTAAAATTGGGATCCAAGTGACAAAGGCAAGACGATAACTGTGTTCACCATTACCACATCCATGGTTCCATATTTGAACACTGATGACTTGACAGCTGAAGAAGCAAACATGTCTTCTTCCACCGGATTATTGTTCATATCTTTTAAGCACGACTGAAGTTCCGCAGTTTTCTTTCTGATCCATCTCCATTCAGGTTTCTTTCTTTGTGGAGCTCCAGATAAGATGTCGACTTTCTTGGATAGAGCTGCGACCTCAAGTCTTCCATCTAGGTCATCAAGGTATGACTCCAACTCGTTTGGCACAAAACCATCTTTGTGTTCATCCAGTTGAGCTGTAATATGACTTTCGCCTCTTTTGAGTTTTGGTAGGTAGTTGATAAAACCCATGTCATGCTCGATACCATCGATCTACCTCTGTAATTGGCTGACTTAAAGTTCTTGGCTTCTCGATCTTCTAAAAAACCAATCTTGTCAGATGGTTTCTGGAAAAAGTGACTTGGAGGTTAGGCTCAACTTGCCCCCGAATGTCGATCATTTAGCTTCCCTGATCCTTTCTGCAACTTCAGCTCAGACATTGGAAAACAAAGTTATGGTTGTGACTTTCCATTGGTGGTTTTGTCACGATGAGTTTTTGATTCCTGGACGGACGCTTTATTCCTTTGTCTTCAACCTCATGCTTGCACCGAGTACAAAGCACCTTAGAAAGAAAATCGGCCTTTTCGGTCAAATACTCCCCTCTAAGCTCGACATCTCTATTCTAAATTCCTCCAGATGACATTTGTTGTAGTTTGAAATATTGGTTGAAACCATGTTCTCTTCAGCCGATGGGAAAGGATTACTATCCACTTCCATTATTTATTTTCCTTTCTCCGGGAACTTCAGTGTCCCTTTCTCGACCAATGTCTGAACAGTATTCTGGAAGACTACGCAATTGGTAGTCTGATGCGACCACATGCCATGCCATTTGCAGTATGGCTTTTTCTTCATCTCTTCCGCTGTAGGTAGAATATGGTCGTTAGGTAATTTTTTTACCTTGTCGGCCAACAGATGGTCAAAAATCTAGTCAGCTTTGGAGATGTCAAAACTGTAAACCTTTTCTGGTTTGACCCGATTCTTTCTCGTGTCCATCACCAGCTGTGGAACTTTTTGGCTCCTTACTAGTCTGGCAAGAGCCTTGCAAACATGTGGATGTGTGGCTATTACCTCCGCCGCATCCACTTCAAATGTTCCATCTATGCTTTCTTGGTCTTCAGTCTCCACCAAGTGAATTTCAGTATTCGGGTCCTTGTAGTATGATCCTTTGGACAAGTTCTTCCTTTGGTACTTTTCCTTCAAGATGCCTTCATATCGAGTGGCTCGAGAGACTAACTCGAACAAGTCATGGAATTCTGTCCCTTCAAACTTCTTTCAAAGCTTGTAGCTCAGTCTGCCTTGTGCCATCTTGACGAACTCCCGTTCCGGTATGTCCAGGTCACATCTAATTCTCGCCTTCTTGAATCGGGTTATAAATAACTACACCAACTCTCCATCCATTTTTTGCAGGTGTGATAAGTCAGCCATGGAAATCTCTAGCTAAATCCTATAGAACTGTTCGTGGAACTTCTGCTCCAATTCTTGTCAACTATGGATCGAGTTTGGCTGCAAGTTGATGTACCAGGTAAAAGCTGAACCTGTCAAAGAATTAGCAAATAGTCGCAACTTTAGAAAACCATTGGCCGCTGCTTCTTCGCATTGGATAGTGAAATGGCCTATGTGCTCCATGGTGGATTGTCTTTCCTCGCCAGAAAATAGGGTGAAGTCAGGAAACCTGAATCCCCTAGGAAATTTGATCCAGTCGAAAGTGTCGGGGTATGGCCTCCTATAAGATGGACGTCCGGTCTGTCTGAATGCAGAATCCATCATCTCTTGGATGATGGTCTCGTTGGCTTCCCGATCCATGCCTTGACTGTGGTTCATCAAGTTTGGTCCATTCCTCTGTGCTGGGGCGTGAAAGTCTACTTGATAGGCGTAGGCATCATAGTGTCCATTCCAGTAGTTTTGTCCAAAATGCTCCGCATGCTCCCGCCATGAATCTGGTTCCGAGCTGGCAGGTTTCCATATGTCGGAACATCCACTCTCCCTCCATGTATGTTGGATACAATCTGGAAAGCTTGTGTCACATGTTCTTCCCGACCATCCCTCATGATTTGGCCTTGGTTATCAGCATGCCCTCCGGTAGAACATTGTTCCTAGCCGTTGGGGGAATGTAATGTTGGACTTGCCGTTCAGGCATAACCCTTACATCGTTTCCACTGGACCCGGCTTGAAAGGTCGGTGCCTCAATCCTTGGCGTGTTGCCATTGGGTTTGGCCTGAAAGACCTGCACCTGTTGTTCCTCTTAGCCATTAGTCGGCTTTGCTCCATTCAAAGCAGCTTGGGTCATTTGCGTCTGCTAGCGTAGAAGTTCCATGATTCCTTGCAACATTTGTTGTTGGGTCTCTTGGAATGTTTTCATCTTTCAGTGATTCTCCCTCAGCTCTTGGGATAGTTCACTGATCGAATCTCTGGCAGACATCTTTGTCGTGTCCGGAGCCTTGCTAGCTTCCTTTTCAATTCCATCCTCATTCGACACGTATCGGCTGCTAATGCCGCCGTGGTTGTCAGATTCCAGATTTTTGGAACGAGTCTGAACCATTTTATCAGTCGAAAAAATTAGTCCCACCGAGCGTGCCAAAAGATATGTTGGTGTAAAACATAACAATCAGTCATCTCAAGTGTGCGAGTGTGCCACTTCGAACCTATGACAGTCCAAAGAAAAATAAAGTGTGCGCCAATTAATATCAGACTTAAATTAAACAATTGTATTAATTATTGAGAACAAAATAATTAAAGGTTACAAAATGCCTTTTAGATTAAAGGACTTTTAATTAAAATTTTCAACTAAAACACTTGGCTACTCGAAGTAAATTCTAATGAGAATAAGCTAAGTAGTCTATATTTTTTGTGTGTGTGGATGCGCAAGTCCTTTTCAATTTTGAAGAAGCTTGAATTTGTAAGTAAAGAATTTCTCAGGAAGCTTGTTTATTTCTGATGTGGGACTCTTCCAAATTCCAAATTTAATACTACTCATTTATACTTGTGAAAGTCCAAAGCACACTATTTTCCAAACAATGTGGGACAACTGCTATTTTCCAAAATCAAGCTTAAAATAAATATTAATTTTTCTTAAAAACTTAATATATGGTCCAAACAATGTCATACGCTTATCTTGAGTCCTTGACAAGGTTCACAATTTGCAAATGCCCTTTTTTATCAGGTTTTAAGGTTAGTATCAATGATGAAAATGTCAGTATTTACAGAAATATCAAAGGTCAAAAATACGGAAATATCGACAGAATATCAATATTGATAAAAATACAAAAGAAATAGCAGAAATTTATAAAAAAATATGAAATTTTTTAATGAAACTTCAAGATATGCATTGACTGAAAATCATATTTATCATAATTAAGAGACTTCTAGCACTTGTTGACAGTAACAAAAATGATATTAATTAAGTAGTGAATTATTCATTAATCAGAATAATAATACTAGTATATAATTACTTAAATATGAGTCAATACCACATATAATTTTTGGAGGTTGAAAATTTTCACTTTCATCATCATCTTCATTTTTCAGCTGTGTATTGAGATAAATATTGATCAAAAAATACATCTCCTTGATAATTTTGCATGTGATTGTTAATATGCCAACCATATGGATCTAATATTGCATGTGATTGTCCTTACTAATATTCATGATATGGATATGATGTTGGTTGACTCTGTTCTTAACTGCTGACCCCTGATGGATGAGTTTGAGAATGTATCCATGAATTATTACTTGATGACATTTCATAATCATCCACTGAATAATGGTTATATTCACCTTAATCCTCATTGATCCAAAATTTGTAGAAAAAGATTAATTTTTTTGTTGTGACATTTCTTTTGTATCATTTTCTCTATGTGTATAAACTTTTCATATAGCACTAATTCTTGGCCCACCTTTTCTACTTCCATGATCTTCATTTTGTGTTGCTTGAGTGTAATATTTTTCACCAGTGAATGGACTCAATCTCTATTGAATTGGTAACTTTCTTTCATAACCACTTCTAACTTTACCATAGTATTTATTGATATCGTCGCTTGAGCCAGGGTCGCTACCAATGATATGAAATTTTGAACATGTACTTTTAATCAAATAATTTTTTTAACTTGTTGAAAATTTATACTAAAATAATCTTGTTCTTTTTTTAGATTATAACTATTCTTTTTTTATTTTAAAATTATAATCATTATTTTATATTTTTTTTCACTTGTTTCAATTTTGATTTCAAGTTTCAATTCGTCTAATAATATGACATTAGTTAAATATATCATCAACAAATAATTATAATTTAAAAAAAAATACTTCAATATTTTATAAAAATCTATAATATTTTTAAAATTTAATAATCTATATTTCCAAGGAAGTTATAAAAACTTTGACCAGATTATGAAGCAACTAACATGAAATTTTAATGAAAATATCGTGAAAATTTCGACAGAATTTATGAAAATTTTATCATTTTTTTGGAACTTTAAAGTAATATCCTCTCCATAAAAAAAAATAAAATTTTGGCAAAATTTCGCTGATTTTTTTTTTTTTTTGCATTCCTGGTTAGTATAAATAGATATTTTTTGTTAAAAAAGTATACCGTAGTCTTTGGACCAATATAAAGTTTGAAATGGGGTTTTCTCTCAATTGTGAGTAGTTAAATTTCTTTGCTTGGGTAATAATTTTTCTATTATTAGTTGAACAAGTGCAAAAGTTGATTTTCTTGTTATTAATTAAATTTGAATCATTCAATTTATGTTTTTTCAAATTTATTATTTATTATTCAATTTCATGTAATCATAAAAATATCCTCTTTTTTATATGTGAATTGATTAACTGCTAATTAGATTTTAAACATAATAGGATTCTAATGTTTAATAGCAATTACACTTCAATGATTATGATTCTCAATTTTTATTAATTGTTTATGAATAACATATGATAGATTAAAATTTTAAAATGTTTATAAAATTTATCTGTGTTTGGTTTCTCTTCTATTCGCTAATGCTTTTTTAAATTAAGTTGAATCACATTAATTTTAGATATTTAAGAATTAAAAATTAACTTATAATCATATCACGGTTAATTAATTTTAAAGAAAAAAGTATAATAAATTAGTCATGATATTTATTTATATCAAAGTGAATGAAAAAATTAAAGATTGATGGTCGCAATCACTTACAAATTAGTAATATAAAAATACTTTTACACGAAGCTTCTCCCCATGGATTGTTTTCTAAATTTAACTTCCCTTTCATTGAATTTTGATAATTGCTAAAACCTCTCTTTTTATTTAATTTAGTCTTAGTTATTCAATTAAAAAAGAAATTAAATTGAATATACTACTGGTGGTGGGATCGATCTAGATTTGCTAGTACTATAAAATTGATATTTTCAATTAATTAATTTTGGTACAAGAGGACAACGCATAGGAGAATTAATAGGAAAGAACACAAAAAGAAAATATCCTTCGTTGCTTGCGGGATCGAAGACTTACTTCTCTTCTCGTCAACACTATTCTTTTTATATTGATCGTCAAAGGTGTTGATTTAATTGGAAAAACCCTACCTGCTGGATGAACCACGTGTGACACCCATTTTAGATGCATATGTATCTCTCAATAACTTTTGGGCCTTTGTGGAAGATAGAGGATTTGGACTTTAATCATTTTGTTGATTGATGTGGGCTTATTTGGATCTATTAGAGATTTCTAAAAATGTCCATAATATCAAATATGGTTTTCACAAATATATTTGATAAACCATCTCAGATATTGAAATAGCCTAATTCAATATGGATAAAATATATAAAATGATAGAATGTTAAATTAAATATATATATATATATATTTATCTTTTGTTTACAATTGGTTTATAAAATTTCAATAATTGGGATGATTTGTGAAAAATATATTGTTAGAAAATATATGGGACCGATTTCAAAGCATGAAGAGAACAATTCCTCATTCTCCACTTGTTCCCAAAATTGAATTCTTTCAAGAACAAGGATCAGCTCAATGGTACGAAATATTGTCATCTCTACTTAAAATCGCCATCTCTAAGTATTTTCTTTGGCAAATTTTCGATCGCTATGTTGAAGTCATATTTTTTTCGGTTACTAATGATGATGACAATTAAAATGAATATTATTCACTAATTAAGATGGTCAATAACTATCACTTTTTAATCATTTTTGTGTACTACGACTACCATTACTTAATTCACCAAATAAAAAATAAAAAAGGCTGCTATTACCTAGCTTCTTCTTGTAAACAGAGTTGTAACCTTTACTATTTCACCAAAACAACTTTTTTTTCTTCCCCAAAAATATGATAAAGTTAGGTGATCGATTTATTTTAGTTCCAGACATGATCAAATTAACTTTAGTGATCACTATCATCTGGATTATCTCCAACAAAAATAATCCCAATTAGCTTTACCAAGCAAAACAAAATATAATATTGTACAAATTCAAATTAAGAAAGATTAAAATTGATTTTTATTTTGTTGAAAATAAGTAAACAAAAAGAAAAAAGATACTCTTAATATTGTTTTTTTTTTTCTTCTATCTTTTGGATGAAAGATTTAAACTTAAAATTTTGCACAGAACTGAATAATCTCCAAAGGCCATTTATCACATTATATTAGATTAAATTTGACTATGGTATTTTAAGTCTAGTACTCCTATAAAATTGTACTTAGCTAAATGCTCATTGAGAAGATTTAAATATTCAATCTGATATCATCTTGTTCAAATAAATAGGTCATTTTAGTTAAGTAACATCTCTAACTTCATGACATTATAAAAAATAAAAATAAAAACTCTCCAATTTCACAATTTTTTTTTTGTGTGTGAATATTGTATGAAAATTAATGTTAGCTTTAATGTATTATCAAAAAAGAAAAAGAAAAAAATCAATGTTAGCTTTAATGAGAAGGACAAATGTGAACAAATTTTGAATGCTTAAAAGAAGGACGCATAAACATCCCCAATTGGACCAAAAAGTCAGATAAAATATGTGAATGCGTGTGGCGTGTTTCATATTTGATCATGTAAATTGGAATTAGATTCACATGGATTCATTTTGGCTGCATGCATTTTACTTTGATTTATAATATGCGGCTGAACCACGTTTAAGTCTTTTCATGTGCTTCCTACCATCTAATTAATTATTATCACCCTTTTTATTTTTCTTTATTTTTCTCTCCAATTCTTCCGACATTGAAAGTGCTTTATGGGCCATATTTTATGTAAGATTAGACGGCCAGGACAGCCCTCCAATTACAATATTCAGTTTTTATGATTAACTTCACATTAAAGTGTCACAAACATATACGCCACCTTTAAGAAGATAAAAATCACCACAGAAAATATGAATTAACTACTTGTGCATATATATAATTTACATGATTTTACGTTTGGTCAAAAGGTTTTTAATAATAAAAAGTTAATTAGGAACTAATTAGGTTTAAACGTGTGTCATTTACCAAAAGAAAAAAAAATGGTTTTAACGTATGTCTTGCACATTATATTGATGAAGTTGCATCGCTTGATCAATTTATACATTATTATATTATTGTTAATAGTATTCATACGCTTATTTTAGTAGGAAAACTATTAAAACTATACATCCAAATTTTGGGTTAACAATTTAAAATTAGTCATAGTTGGATATTCCATATGGGCCATGATGAAGCACTAGAATAAAGATTAATAATGATGTTTCTGCTTTTGGGTTTTGCAATGAACAACACACACACAATTTGATAGTTTTAAAATCATGATTTTTTATCAACGATTGAACTACTTTAGTGGTTGAGAGATAATAATAAATTTATGACTTACTAAGTTTTTATAGAATTAACTTTATTGGATTTAATATATATCACTGAATTCATATTAGATCATTAATTAATTTTTAAATTTTAACTTTTAAGATGATCCAAAAGCAAATAAAAAAAGACTTAATACTAAAATCGTTCGAATGAACTTAATGAATTTGTCAATATAACAAATCATTTGTTTTGTTTTCAGTCATTTTTTCCATATGAGATTACTCTTACTGTATGAGACTTTTCTTTTGAGTTCTTCCATTGTTTCTTTTTAATAAAGGATGTTCAATCACTTTCTGATAAAGTTATGCCAGTGATTGTGGAGGATTCCCACAAAGAAGACTTCCAAAATAATATAGTTTCAAGTTTGGTGGGACAATTACATACTACAAAAACCTACAGTAAGGATGCCTTCCGTACTATGATAGGGTTTGCATGGCAGTTGCAAGGTGACATCCAGATTGTGGGGTTAGAAGCAAATCTTCTTTTCTTTCGGTTCACAAAAGGACAAGATAGAGAAAGAAGTTTGCTTGAAAGGCCATGGGTTTTTAATAATTCTCTTCTTCAACTTTTTGAAATTTATGGTTCTTTCATTCCTCGTGAATTTGCAATTAGGAAAGCTGCTTTTGGGTCCAACTGTCGGACTTACCGTTAATAAGTCATACTTTGCTTTTTGTCCAAACACTTGGACGTCTAATTGGCGAAGTTTTTAAAGTGGATTTTGGTAAAGGTAATATGTGTTGAAAGCGTTTGATACACATTCAGGTAATCTTTGATGTTAATCTACAAAGGCTGTTAATAGGAGTCAATCAGTAGTGGCTCACTTTCCTTATTTAGCAGCTACTTTGGCTCCTTTTCAAACTTTGATGGCAGTGGAGGCGGTGCCGCATGAGAACACTGTCACGACGATCATGGAGAAAGCTACTATTGATTATGTAACAGTTGAAAAGTCAGTTACTTATCTTGATTCGGGTATTAATTCCATTGATTCTCTTTTAATTATCCAGATTAATGATGATTCATTACTGATTGGTGGGGCGGTTACAAATATTGGCAAGCATAAGGGTTCAACTCAATTAGTAGGTATTAATGCTCCTAATGATTATAATATCCTAAGCATTAATATCCTTACTAATTATCATAATTGCAAGTCAACGTCGTTTATTAGAGAGTTTTCCCATGCAACAAAATTTGACAATATAGAGATTGTTATTGATACTGAAAGTTTGGATGTTATGTTGCCACCTCCGCCAACTTCATTGGTGGCTATTGCTTTCAGCCCTAGTGTTTATGCTTCCATTTCAGGTGGTTTTTGGAAGAAACATTCTCATAAGCAGGGACTTTCATGTTCGTCATCCTTGTCCAAGACCTCTCTGTCAAAACGGTATGCCTCTATTGTTGTTTCGTTTGCAATGGTTGATAGAAAACTTAAAGTTGTTAATTTTCGGCTTCTAGTCCTCTTAAAGTGATGGGGTCTAATTATCAACCCATAACGAGCCATAAAAGTTTTAAGTTGGAATGTTCGGGGGCTTAGGAACCCTTGAACATTATGTGCCCTAAGTACTCTTTTATGGAGGAATGTATTCATTTGGTGTTCTTTCTCGAAACAAAGTTGCGAGTGCATCAACTTAAAAAAATTCAAGTTTAGCTTTCCATGGAAAGGTGTTTTGGTGTTAGTTTTCAAGGTTTGAATGGCAGTTTGGTGTTGTTCTAGAAGACAGGAGTTCAAGTTTCTATTTTGTCTTTCTTAATGGGTCTCATTGATACCTCAATTGGTCTTGATAGCGATCCTTCTTTTCGATTCATGGGATATACATCCTGAGGTGGCTTTTCGTGAGAATTCTTAGACTCTACTAAAGCGTTTATTTGGCTTGTCTAATTTTCCTTGGGTGGTGCAAGAAGATTTCAATAAGATACTCTATAATGAGGAGAAGCTTGGAGGACTGCCCTGCCCTAGGTTACAAATGATGCATTTTAGGGAGGCATTGGTTGATAGTGATCTTTTAAAGTGACCTTCTAAATTTACTTGGGATAATAAGAGGCCTGAGGGTGATAATGTTAAGGGCCAACTTAATAGGTGTTTTTACAATTTTCAAAGCCTTTCTCAGTGGCCCTTAGCTACAATACGACATATTGTTTGCCCTAATTCAGATCATCATGCATATCTTTAGATTTTATAGGTAAATTTAAAGTGAATCAATGACTTCATTGTTTTTACTTTGAATTTGCTTGGATTGGGTGAGGAGACTTGTAAAAAACAATCCATGAGAGTTGGTTACAAACTTTGGCTGATAGTTTTGGTCGAAATTCTCAGGTTTCGACATAAGTTATTGTTTACAAGCTCCAATCATGTACCTAGCACTTATCTTCGTGGAACATATTGTTTCTCAAATCTATCTCTAACAAAGTTTAGATGCTTCGCCAAAAACAGAAGGATGTGTATGGTCTCCTGCCTTACATTGATAACATTTATCGACTTAAACAACTGGACAGAAAAATAGATTCTTTATTGGTTAGGGAGGAATATATGTGGCATCAACAATTTAGGGAGAATTGGCTTCGCAATGGGGACAAAAATTTCAAAATTTTCCATAAGAAAGCTTCAGCTCAACGTGCAAAGGATATGGTAAAAGGCATTTTTTCCTAATGGCTGTTGGGTTTCTCAGGAGGATGAATTCTCGAAGATCTTCCTTCATATTTCAGTCTTTATTTTTCAGTTCTACTACTAGATCACGTGTGTGACTAATGATATGAACTATTACCTTCCTTAGCTTTTTTTTGCCGAAAAAGTCAAATGAATCTGACAAAATCCCTAGGTAAGGATGGGTTACCATCGCTGTTTTTCTAGAAATTTTGACACATTATTGGAGAGGACGTTGTAAAGGTCTGCTTTGATGTTCTAAATGGATAAGGAGAGGTTCACCATCTTAACTATATGTTTATAGCTCTTATTCCAAAAATCCATTTCATTTTGTCTGTTACAAATTTTTAGCAAAAAAGTCTATATAGTGTGGTTTACAAAATTATTGCTAAAGCAATGTCTAATCGGTTGAATGTGTATTACCTCATATTATCTCAGAGAAGCAAAGCGCATTTGTCCCCAGATGTCAAATAGCAAATAATGCTCTGGTAGCTTTTGAATTGATGAATCATATCTCCGGAGTTGTAAGAGTGTTTTGGGATGGATGGCTTTAAAATTTGATATGAGCAAGGCTTATGACTGAGTGGAATGGGATTTTTTTCAGGGCAACATGTTTCATATGGGATTCAGTAACCAGTGGATAAACTTGATTATGAAATGCATATTTTCTATTTCTTTTTCAATTATTTTGCATGGGGAAGTTACTATTTTTTTTATACTAGAGCGTGGGTTGAGAAAAGGCGGCCTGCATTCCCCATATTTGTTTCTCCTCTACACATAAGGTCTTATTGCTCTGATTAGTAATGCAAATTTTTATAATCAACTTTCCGGTTTAAAAGTTTTAGCGGGCGCACTTAAAATCTCACATTTACTTTTCTTTGATGATAGCTTATTGTTTGCTGAAGCTAACTTACAGGAGGCATGTGCTATCAAAGATATTTTGACTTCTTATGAGGCTACTTCTGAGCAGAAAATAAATTTAAATAAATCCCTCACTACTTTTAGCCTAAATATGGAGGTTCTGGTTTAGAAGGATATCAATGAGTTGTTGGGGTTTGGTTCGGGTACTTCTCAAAAAGCATACCTTGGACTTCCGATTTTGTTAAGCATGAATAAAAAGTTGTTCTTTGAGAATATTACAAATAGAATTTGGAAGAAGTTATAGTGTTGGAAAGATCAACTTTTTTTTAAAGCTGGCAGAGAAGTCCTCTTGAAAATAGTCATTTAGGCAATTCCAACCTACTCAATTAGTTGTTTCCATCTTGATGCGGAACCCCAAGCTTAAAGAAACTGTAATCCCAACACACAAGATGATATGGAACAAACCCTAGGTAAAAACCCGCCCTATAGCACCTCTAGATAACAATTGTATCTAGCAACACTAATTAGAAGGCAAAGAATGAAATTGAAATTCGCCACAAAGTAAATACCTTTGATAAGAAAATCAATTCCCAAATGCAACAAGTAGAAGAAGAACTATCCTCACTTGGAACACACAAGTCTTGTGGAAAACAAGAATAGATTCTATTTAATCAATAATGAAAGTTGTCTCTTACAAGCTAGTAACCCCCCTTTATATAGAGACTAGGGTTAGGTTAAGAATCAATCTAGACCATAAAATAATTATGAAAGTAATCCTAAGGCTGAAAACTAACCCTAATTAAATGAAATACGAAAATATCAAATATTACAAAACTGCCATTATAATCTGGAAATAGCAATAATTACAAAACTGCCATTATAATCCGAAAATAGCTAAATTACGAAACTGCCATTGAAATCCGAAAATGGCTAAAATTATGTCGTTTCGTCTTTGCAACTCCCGAGCAGCATTACCACCTTCATTCCTTGCTTGGACATCATGTTTAAATCATCATTATGCCTCATAAAAGTGTTTGGATCGTGTGGATACTTGAATCGATCTTCATCAATTATTCTCTTCACAAGTCCAAGCATTCCCGCTTTGATCTTCTTAGCTCGAGAACGCGTCACTGGTCCACTTGGCAGCACAATGTCTTCACCACGAATATCCATGCTAGAAGAGCGCTCGATGCCCACATCACATCTACCTATGGTTTTCTTTCTAAAATTCAAAAGTTGATGGCTAGATTTTGGCGGTCTAATTGTAAGGATAGGAAAGGTATTCATTGGCGGTGATGGAAGCTTTAATGTCATCCTAAGTCTAGTGAGGGTCTTGGTTTTATATCTTTGGTGATCTTTAATCAAGCTATCCTAGCTAAACAAGGTTGGCGAATTCTAAAATATCTTCCCTTTTTGGTGTCGAGAGTTTTGAAAGCCCATTATTTTCCACATCGTGCCTATTTTAAGGCTTCAAGTAGTTATCATGGCTCTCTTTTATGGAATGGATTATTATGGAAAATAAAATTTTTCATCTAGGTTGTATTTGGAGATTTGGTAATGGTGTAAATATAAAGGATTTCAAAGATAACTGGATTCATCAACCCCCATTCTTTGAAACCTATGCGGTTTGGCTCTATTGTAAAGGATATAATTGTTGCTCATCTACTCACACATTCAGGACAGTGGAATGAAGAGTTAATATTGTTCAATTTTTTACCTTATGATGCAATACAAATTTTTTGGACTCCAATTGGTTGGGTTGACCGTATGGATAAGTTGGCATAGTTTTATACAATCTTTGGTTACTATACAGTGAGATCGGGTTATTGGATAGTTTGGAGTCAGGATGAAGGTGAGCAAAGAAAATGTTGCATGAGAAGTTTGAGTATGCCTATGGGTATTAGGTGGTGGGAGAAATTATGGAAGCTCCAGATTCCTAATCGGTAAAGATGTTCTTATGGCGGTTTTTCAAGATATATTTACCTTGTCTTACCAATCTTCGCTCGAAGAAAATTTCTAATAATGATATATGTTTGTTTTGCAATGCTGGTCATGAAAATGTTATGCATATTCTTTGGAGATGCTGAGCTGCGATGGGAGTTTGGACGTTGACAAATTTTTATAAAAAGCTTCGAAATATCTCTCCTTCTTCTTTTGTAGATTTGTCAATAATGGTGGTCCAATTTTTTCAGATTACAATTTGGCTTTTTGTTTAATGTTTTAACTGCTAATTTGTGGTCCCAACTGAATGAAGTATTTCATGGTGGGTTTTTAAGTCAAATTACCACCTCTTTCTTAGAGCATTTTCTTTGCTTGAGGATTTTCGGTTAGCCCAGTCCTTTCTTAATACCATTCAAATTTCTTCATCTTCTCCAGTTTAGACTTTTCTTGTTGCTAATTCTTTCAAAATTAAAGTAGATAGGGTTTTTCGTGAGGCTTTGGAGAGTGCTAGGGTAGGGGCTGTGATAAGGAATGATAATGGCAACCTGCTTGGGGCTCTGGCGAAATCTGTTGCTAAATAACCCTCTGCCTTGGCAACAAAACAAGTGGCTATCTGTGAATGCTATCTTTTTGCTTGGGAGTGTGGTTTTTCTTCAGGCACCATTGAGATAGATTATTTGCAAATAGTGAATTTACTTCGAGATCATACAGATTTTCTGATTGACAAATAATTTAGTTTTGAGGCTACCAAATATGTTTTACATAGTTTTCCTTTTCTCACTTGTGTTTTTTCTCCACGTGCCACAAATAAAGCTACTCATATTCTAGCTCAAAAGAGATATGTTTCGAACAATACCTCTATCTAGCTTGAAAATGGTCTCTTGTGATTATCTAATGTATTGTTTTCTTATGCTTTTGTTTTCATCTAGTGAAGGTGTTGATGTAAGCCATAATATATACAAAAAAATAAAATAAAATAAAATAAAATTGGACTTGATGTAAGCCATAATATATATAGTCAAGTTTACATCGAATCTAATAGTTATCTATTTTTAAATTGCTTTAAAGTATGAAATTTAAAAATAGATTAGTGATTTATATTGATTTATTAAATTAGTAAAATCCTAGATAAATAGAACTTTATTTGAACTTATGAAAACTACTAATGCATATTTGAATTTAACTTTCGCAATGATCCAATAATCAATAAAGAAAACCTCAGAAAACCTATCTAGGTGATTTTATGTGAGTTTGTTATCATTCTTTCATTCAAAAAATTTCAAACAAAAATTAACTTAAAGACTTCGGATTAGTACATGTAATTAAGCATTCAATTAATGTAAAAAAAAAATGTCAAATTACATCTAATGATCATCTAGACAAAAACTGTCCAAGATTTCCACTGATGAAAAAATACATTATATATTTATATATGTAAATGGTAATTCAATTTGGTGGCTTAATTAATCCAACTTGTATTAGCCTAAAAGAAACCATATAATAATAATTGATTAAATTAATATTAATTATGTGCAAAAGCACGTACAGTGATGCATGGATGGACATAGTGGGTGTGATAATATTGGAAACTAAATAATACAGATATAATTTAATTTAATTTCTTGCAAAAATACAATTATAAATTAATTAGAAAATGATGGTTTTTAATCTTAAACTTAACGGGAGTGGCACACCCAGAAAAGTCAAAAGAGACTTTAAATAATACGAACAATAATAATAATAATAATAATTTAATTCCTATCCCAAAGTTGGCCTCGAGAATCAATGAACCTACACGTAATAATTTAATCCGTACTATTGCATATGATCCTAATTCTGTTTAAAGAAAAAGATTCATTAAAATTTTACTCAAAGAAAAAAAAGAAAGAGTTTTCTCAAACTCAAAGCTTTCATACTTCTACTTCTCAATCCCCGTCCTTGGATATTTATTAAGCTAAATAAACTAGCTGCACCGGCCTACTTTCCTGTACTCTCCATTTTTTTTTTGGGTAAAACTGTACTCTCCTTTGAGTTATGGACTTATGGTCAGTTTATACACCCCAAAAAAAAAGACTTATGGTCAGTCACCACCGTTATTATTTTTTGGGGCTTAATATATATTTTATTTATACGTATTATAACTCTTCCTGAATTGATCAAATTGAGATGTAATTAAATGTTATTTCTCAGAACGACACAAAAATGAATAGTTTTCCATTATTTCTTTATTACTTTCAAATATCAACCACGGTAAATTTAAGATTAAAACGATATAAGATGAATGAATCAACTTTTCAAATGTCTTTTTAGGATAATTCAGTTGATAATGATCTGGTGATAATTTTAAAATTTTAAATTTAACAAAATTGGGTTAAAAGTAAAATAAAGCTTAATTACACTTCGACACTTTGTTTTCAATTTTACTATAGAAAATAATTTTTTAGAGGAACTATTACTAATTTATTTGGAAAAATTTAAAAATTGAACTAGTCTATAATAAATTAAAATTTAAAGATTTTATTCACTATTTTTGAAAATTAAAAATTTAAATCATAAAATTTTAAAAATTAAAAATATTAATTAACTCTATAATAAATAAATGCTGTTACGTTACAATTTTTATAAAAATTTTCGTGAATTATGTGAAGACATATTACAATTGATTGGTTTTGTTTTTGGTAATTGCTTTAGGTTTTTTTTTTTTTTTTTTTTTTTTTTTTTTTTTTTTTTTTTTTTTGTGGTAATAAGAACTTTTTTTTTATAGAAAGCCCACAAAAAGGCAAAATCTGCTTCCTCTCCAAAGCAATACAGTTCAGAAGGGAAGAAGAAAGAGAATTGGCAAAACCTGCCCCTACTTCTACGTTACAATTTTTTATTTGTGCCCACTTAGCTGCATGATCCACCCCCTTGTTCTGATTTCTAGGAACCTAATCAACCAATTTTCATGTTGCAAAAAAAAGTGGCGAATCAGCTTTACTTCATTCCTGTTCTTCCAGATACTAGGTTCCTCTTTGCTGTTGATTTGATCCACCACCAGCTTTGCATCTGACCTCCACTCCACTGAAACCCAACCAAACTTGGTGGCAACTTGAACCACCCAGGCAAGAGCTTCCAGTTCTGCCTGTTGAGCCTCCCCAGCTTTGCTCTGAGAGGTGCCACAGAGAATTAGTCTCCCCCCACTATCTCTAGTTATCATGGCCATGGCACTAGATCCCTCCTCACTAGAAGCATCCACGTTGATAGCCAGGTGTCCCAAAGCTGGTGGTCTCCAGCAGTCCTCAAAAACATCCGTTTCTGTTCGAGTTGCTCCAGTTTTGGCTGTCATTTTTAAAGCCGCAGCATGGTATTCCTCCACAGAAGACTCAAATTTGGCTAGAATTGAAGCAAAAGTCCAGCTTCCTCTAAAAACAACCCCATTCCTCATGAGCCAGACCGAATACAAAAAACACATCTTTATCTGAACATCCAGCAGTCATTAGTCCCCTCAGTACAGGACATCATTTGTCTCACAATTACCTTTGGTGAATCTCCAGACAAATTGTATGTTTTGAGACTCCATTTGCTCGCAAAGCCTAGAGCACGGGAGACGTGACAATCCCTGAATAAATGGATCACATCCTCCACTTTTGTATCACAAAGCTCACACATTTTATCTCCCTTCCCAATTCTATTAACCACCACCATATTCACTGGTAACACATTAGAAGCAATCCGCCAAAGAAAAAACTTCAATCTCTCATGGAGTTTTGATTTCCCGATCAGCTTCCACACTTCATCTTCCTCCCGACTATCATTGACCAGCAACCCAAAACAACTTTTAACTTAGAATTTCCCATCCTTAGTAGCAATCCAGCACAACTTGTCCTCACACTCGAAAGAGAGACATTTTAACTTCTGAATCTCAAGAATTTCCTCTTCAGTAAACAAATTTTGAAGAACATCATGTCTCTAGTTGCAAGTTTCTTTATCAAAGAGATTTGCCACTTTATCTCTACAGAAAAGCCTTTCATCTCTTCTAAAACTTGGAGTTTTTTCAACCAGCCTCGGGACCTAAGGGTCCCTCTAGGTGTCAATACTCCATCCGTTTCCAAACCAGAAGCGAGAGCCTTTTCTCACCAAATCTCTGGAACTTAAAACTCCCTTCCACACCTGTGAATCCCTTTTTTTCCCAATACAGCTGAAGAAAGACTGGCCATTTAGGTACTTCTTTTCTAAAGCCTTAACCCATAACCTATTATCTTGGCTAGCCACCAACCAGCCCAATTTAGCCAGAAAAGCTTTGTTAATATCCTGAAATTTTCTGAACCCCAAACCTCCTTCCATCTTTGTAGTGCAAATTGAATCCCATGACTTTAGAGCTAAAAACTTGTTAGAACCGGCTTTTGCTCCCCACAAAAACCTTCTTACAATAGCATCCATGCTCTCACACACTTTCTTTGGGACTCGGAATATTGACATAGAATAGATCGGTATTGCTTGGACAACCGATTTGATTAACGTTGCTTTCCCCGCTTTGGATAACAATTTGCTTTGCCAGCCCTCCAACCTTCTTTGTATCCGGTCTTGAAGATTTGAAAATTCCTTTGTTTGATTTCTGCCTTGTATCAAAGAATTGCCTAGATAAATAGTTTTTTCCTTCAAACTTCGCAATCCCCACAGCTCCTTTACTTTGCCTTTGGTGTTCCGGTTGGTATTAGGTGAAAACAGGATGTTTGACTTGTCTTTATTCACTTGCTGTCCGGACCATTTACAGAAAAGATCTAGACAGTCCCACATAGCTCCAGCATTCTCCCCTCTTGCTCTACTGACCAAAATAAGATCATCAGCATACATGAGATGATTGATCTCCGGAGCTCCTCTGCTTATCCTTATCCTTTTTACCTCATTCTTTTTTTCCAGCATTCTAGATAAAATGTCCATGCATAGGATGAATAGGTAGGGAGAGAGGGGGTCTCCTTGCCTAAGCCCCCTCATGGGCATTATTCCCCCTGCTACTCTTCCATTAATCAGCAAATTATAATGGAATGAACTGAAGCAGCTATACACCATATTTTGGAAAGAATTCGAAAACCCCCAGGATTTCATAACCAGTTTGATAAAAGGCCACTCCAAACAGTCATAAGCTTTACATAGATCGATCTTTACCATCATCAGCCCTCCTTGTCCCTTGAACTTCCTTATTTTGTGAACCAGTTCCTATGCCAGAATTGTGTTGTCTGCAATCCATCGCCCTTTTACAAACGCTCCCTGGTTTGGAGATATAAGCCTTAGTAGAAAAATTTTCAGCCTTTGCGCAATTATCTTTGAGATGATCTTATAAGTAAAATTACACAGGCTGATAGGCCTAAAATGTTGGAATTCAGTAGCATTTTGAATTTTTGGAACCAAGACAATAAAAGATTTGTTTAAACATTTCTCTAGCTCCCCGACTCTAAAGCTTTCTTGCACACAATCTGTAACCTGATTTTTAATTGTCTCCAAGTAATGGCGAAAGAAAATGCCTGGAAAGCCATCTGGTCCCGGTGCCTTTAAGGGATGGAGAGCATTGATAGTAGCTTTTATTTCTGCTTCATCCTGGATGTGCATAAGGAAATCATTTTCCCCTGCAGTTAAAGAATGGAAGCCCAAATCCCCCAAAGACTCTGGACACCTGGGTTGCTTAGAATAGTAGACTTTTTTAAAATTCCTCAGGAAATACTGTTGTATATCAGCTTGGTTATGAACCCATGCTTCATTATCAAAAATTGCGTGAACTTTGTTCCTTCTTCTTCTGGATATAATGCTTGAGTGAAAAAACTTGCTGTTCCGGTCTCCTTTATCCAGCCATAACTCCTTGGATTTTTGCCTGAAAATAGACTCATGTCTACTTCTCTGTTTCTTCAAATCTTCCTTTATCTGTAACTGCTCAGCTTTATTCTCACCAGTACTGAAACTTAGGCATTGTAGATCAGTTTCCAACTTATGAATACGCTCATGAGTAAAACTGAAATGGGATTTATTCCATATTTTAAAAGCCTTTGCCGTGTTCGAAAGCTTCCATTGGACCTTTTGAGCCTCGCACCTGCCAAAAGCAGTTTGATCCCAAGCTGACTTCACAACCTCTCTACTGGAATCATCCATTGTCCATGCCTCTAGAAATCTGAAAGGCCACCTACCACTATTGTTATTTTCCTCCTCCGTGCTCAAAATAATTGGGGCATGATCCAAAGCTTCAGAACATAGATGATCCACTCTGGCTTCTTCAAACATATGAAGCCATTCTCTATTTACTAGAAAACGATCGAGTCTCTCTTTTATATAAGCCCTCCCCTTTTGTCTGTTCTCCCAAGTAAACCTCTTACCCTTGAAGCCAAGGTCCATAGCTCTTACTAATTGAATAAACTCATTAAGAAACCATTGTCTATTGTTTGAGACTCTGCCTTCAAACTTCTCCCCCGGAATTGCTACTTCATTTAGATCCCCTGCAATGAGCCAAGGATTTTGCCATTCGGAGATCACTTCTCCTAAAGTATTCCAGAAATGCTCTTCTTCCCCCCTGTAGGGGGTGCCATAAACACCAAGTAATTCCATTTTCTGCCCCCACTAATCGGAGTAACCTCGCAGTAAATCATCCTATATGTCTTCCACAAACATTCCATTCCCAAATTACCAAACCAGAACATTGCCAGACCCCCCGCGCATCCCTGAGCCTCAACAACTATCCATTGATCAAAACCGAGTCTTCTGGCAATTTTTTCCATTCTATCTGAGCCCCCTTTTGTCTCTATAAGGAAGATACATTGTGGAGCATGCTTTCTGTTCAAGGCCATCAACGCTGATAGAGTCTCTCCATTACAAATACCCCTATAGTTCCACGATAAATTTTTTAGTGACTAGGGTGGGGCATGTTTCAGCCCGCCTCCTCGGCCATCTGAAAATCCCAGTTACCACGAGAGCATTCTCCTTGCTCAGACGACCCTCTGTTCGTGTTACTCGCCCCCAAAACCACTGGCCTTGATCTAGCTTCCTTGTTCCATCTTCTTTTGCTTTCATAAAAACCACCAGTGTCTCCATCTTTCCTTCCCAAATGGAAAGTTCTAGCTAAAGGGGGGACTGGAAAAGCTCCTCACTGGCAAGAGAGATTGTTGGCTCCACCAGAGTATCCCACTCCCCAGCTGCATCCAAATTGTTTGAAATGTCTGTTACGTCTCCAAGTGTAGGTGTTAATCTCTTTCGGGGGCTTTGATCCAATAAAGTTGAAGCTCGTTTAGTCATCCCTTGCTGCTCCTTTTGGAATTTCTCCTTTGGGCCATGAGCCCTAACTGTATAAGCTGGCCCAATGCCCGCTTCGCCATACCACTGAGGTTCCAAGCCTTCTCTAACCCCAAATTTAAAGAGGGTGAATTATTAAGCATTTTTGTGGCCCATTGGGCCAAAATTTGGGGGTCATTATTTGAAATACGCACCTGGTGTAGCATTGCAGCTCTAACAGTACTCATGTCTCCCGAAAATTGCCAGTTTAGTGTTAAGTTTAGAGCATCCAGCTCATTGCACATTTCACAAGCAATCTTTATTTCCTTAAGTGTCTTTTCCTTGCCTCCAAAAACCTACCCTTCTACACCGTTTGCCTCCAGAAGTAACTGTTCATTCTAAGCATAGTCTGCCTTGTTGACTTTCCTATTTCAGGGAAAACTCTTTTCATCCTCCTTTCCTCCTGGATTGTTGACGAAACTCAGGCTGCTGGCGACCTCGGCTTTTAACCAGGGGCCATAGATTTTGGCTTAAATGCCATAAGTGGAGGTAAGGGTCGCTGGAGTTCCATATGTGCACCTTCCCGTGATGTGGTCCAACAAACCGCATTTGAAGCAAAAGTCCAGTAGCTGTTCAAACTTAAACTGTTTCCAAATCTCGTCATCTGTCCTTTCGGAAAAAAAAATTGGCTGGAATTGGATTTGTCACTGGAATATCAACTCGAAATTGTAGGTAGCTGTGTACGACCACACACTTTCTATTGATTGTCTCCCTGTGAACTGTCCCTATTCTATTCCCAATCCTCTCTACTGTGCCTTCATGAATCATCGCCAGAGGTAGGCCATATATTTGTATCCATAGAGTTGTAGTATCAAAAGGAATATCCTTTACAACTTGGTCTTTTGGCCACGGCTTAAGCATAAGGTGTGCTCCGTCAAAAGACCACAGGCGGTTCCGGTATATGCGATCTCTGTCTCCTTGAGTACCGAAGATAAATTTAAAAATATTCTCTCCCACCTTTTCCACCTTTACTTGAGAATGCAATCGCCAGATCTTTGATGCAATCTCTGCTACTGTGAATCGTCGGAATGTCTTGGTGGCCAGCAGTTTTCCTGCAAGAATTCTCTATGCTTCTGCTCCCCCTCCATCCTCTTTTGATTCCAGGCTTAAACCTCTTAAAGAGTTTTGTAGTGAGATTAGTTTGATGTGTTGCTTCTCCATTACTCTTCAGCTTTAAAACAAAAGCCCCATGATTGAACTATGAACAGAAAAATTCAGCCTCGGAACGTAGGTTGATTTTGAGAAAAATGGAAGGTCCTCTCTAAGTTCGAGAGAGCTCCATAGACTATTTCTCTCTGACTGACTATGTATATCAGAGAGTTTGTTTAGGTTAGAGAGTTGCTTTAGCCTAAAACAACTGTTCAATTAAAAAATATCACAATAATGGAATTCAAGCACCTAAATCTGAGGCTGTCATATAAAGATCACATGGTAAGGCGGTCATATTATACGCAGTGATCAAAAGTCAAACAACTTTGACTACTAAGTTTGTAAAGGAAAAAAACCGTACATCCGCCTTCTCTATTTGTTTGGTAAATTCTCCTTTTTCTTCTCTATAGTTAAACATAATGCAATCCATTATATATTTGTATATTCTCAAGCTACATCCACCTTTGCTAGAAAAACTTATATAAATGGGTGGTTTGGATTATACGGTATTACAAATTATTTATAATTAAACATTTAATAAAAATTAATTGAAGTTCAAAAATTTTAATTTATTGCCATATGATAAATATTTTTAAATATTTAACTTATGTAACACATAATAATATTTTTAAATATTAAATTTATGTAACACATAATAATTTAAAATGGTACCGCACACAAAATTCTTCTTTATTTTTGTAAAAGGATTTTTAGGGCCAATGGTCGGCCATAATGTTTTCTTCCCTACGAAAATCATGAAATATTTTCTAATCCATATTTGTTGTCTTTTTATATTGAGTAATTTTAAGCTTATCAAATTTATTAATAAATTTATAATATTTTATTATTTTTTATAATTGTTAAATATTATTAATTTTTTACAATGCAAATTTGGTTAATTTTAATTAGACTTTTGAGATTTAGTGATATTACATATTACTCTTTAAAATTTTAAAAAATTATAAATATCTCTCTTACACTTTATCTTTTAAAATTTTTAAAAGAACTCACATCACTAATTTTAATGGAAATCGTAGTTTTTATTAATAAAATACTATTTTCTCTCTTTTTAATCAATTCTTTATTTATTTTTTTTCATTCCCTCTTTCTTCCTCTTTCGTTTTCTCTCTTTGCCCTCTCTCACTCTTTCCTATTTTTCAACAAATATTTCCCCTCTATCTCTTCTTTTTCTATCTAACAAACCATGTTTTATTTTTTGTGTGGTAAAATATCCAACAAACCATGTTTGAATTTCTATATAACATCCCAACCAGCCAATAGTGCCATCAAAACAATAATTGCAAAATACAACAACAATATTAATAACAATTAATAAATAACAACATAAGAGAAAATGACTATGTATAAACCCACAAAATCAATAAACAAAACTTTGTAACTTAATAAAAAGAAATAAATAATAATATATTGCTCAATATGACCGAAACACAAAATACGTTCGAACAATTGGAAACTTTCGCTACAAGATATTCATATGTGAAAGTTGTCAAAGATGTTACCAAATAGTGATCGTTTTAAAGGTTATAGTTATGTTGACAGGTCAAAGGCCATTACTGAAATGATTGGTGCAACAACACTGGTAATAGTTCATTTTCTTCATTGGTCTAGTCATATGTTAAGGCTGGTTAGATTCTTAAGCTTTGGTTTGAATTTAGATAAAAGTTAGATGGCTTTGTTGTCATAGATAAATTGAAAGAAGTAATGACTTCACGTGATGCTTCAGTCATGGCATAATCGTTCATGACCGCTTCATCTATAGCAGCAACGGATATGGTGATTTATGATTGTCCTTGTTCAATACGCTTCATCCGTAACAGTTTTATAATTATTGTTATTTTTGAATTACAAGGATAATTTTATAATTTTTACTATTTTTGTATTTTATTTATTTAGTGTTAGTTTTCAGATTTAAGATTACTTTCTTAATATCTAATGGTATAGATAGATTATTGATCTAACAATAATCTTTATATAAAGGGGAATCAATCCCTTTGTAACAGATATATAGATTTCAGATTTTAATCAATTGAAAGAATTTATATTCTTATTGCTCCCATGAGTGTTATTGCATGGTGAGGAATCAATTTATTCTTCTTGTTGCATTAGGAGTTGAATTCTCTTATCAAAGTAGAAATACTTTGTGGCGATTGTTCTTTTCTTCCCTAGCATTCTAATCCACATTTTTAGATACAAGTTATCTAAGGGTTTGATATGGCAGGTTCTTATTTCCAATTATTGCTCAATAATTCTTGTGTGTTTTGGGGTTTCAGATTCTTTAATCTTGGGGTTTCGCATCAATTGGTATCAGAGCATTGGTTAAGATAAGTACCTATCTATCTTTGTTTTCAATTTTTTTTGTGTTATTCTTTCATAATACTTTGTTTCCTTTAAAAAAAAAGAAAAAATAAAGGGTTGTGTTTGATCTGTGTGTCTTTTTTTTTTATCTTGTTGATTTGGGTTTTTTTTTATTCAAGAAGAGAAGAAGTAAAAAAAAAAAAAAAAACCCTAATCGCACTACCAGGCGCCTAGGGTTGCACCTGGGGTCACACCTGGGCAGGTCTGTCCGCGAGGCATCTCAAAAAAAAAATATGAATTTTTTTATCTTTATTTTTTATTTTTGCTTAGGGTAATCTTTGCTTTCCATTACTCCAGTTATTATTTTTGCTTTTCTTTTGATCTATTTTCTTTCCTTGGTTAGGTTTTGAGATTGTGATAACTGCTTTTTGTTTTTGTTGCTTTGATTTGTTGTGTTTAACTCTAAAGTGCAACTTGATTAAAGAGATTGTAGTGGTAAAAGGCTTGAGTGGTGAGCACATTGAGGGTAAAAGCGAAAATTGTGTGAAACACGAGCGTAGTTACTACTAAAAAGAGTAAAACACGTGAGGGAAAGAAGTAGAGATTTTCTTTTACTAATCTTGTTTTGTAGAAATTAAGATGTCAAGAATAGAAGAAAAAGAAGCCTCTCATTTCAAGGAAGGGCTACAAAAGGAGATGACACCGGGCATGAAGCTTTTTTACAAAGCCTTCGCAAGAGAATTTCGGAGGTTGAACAAGATGATGGATGACCTAAATGATAAGGTAAGTGAAGTCTTTATAACCGCCATAAATAACCCAAAGAGAGATGGTTTGCGAACTTAAGATATAGAGCCATCGGGTTTCGAGGATGATAAAGTCTCAAATCATTCCACGAGAAGACATCCAATGCGGGAGGAACTGTAACATCCTGTTTTGAGAAAAATAGTAAAAATTTTAAGTTTGACTAGTTTGACCTTAAGTGGTCTCTAGGGTTGACTTTTTGTGTGGTTGTGTTTTGGTTTTGACTTTGGTACCATTGTGTAGAGCATGTCGATACGAGTCTGTAGACTAGTAGTACGTTTGATTCGGAGTTAAGACTATGAAGTTATGGTCGTTTTAGTGTGAGGGGCTTTTTGGTAATCTGGCAAAGACTGATATTTATGGGAGAGAAATTACCGTTTTGCCCTTGTCTGCATCTTTAAAAATCTGGAAATTTCCCAGCCACACCTGATCTTCCCTTCCCTCCCACCTTCACCGCGCCACCTTCCCACGCCGGCAGCCGCCACACCTTGGCTGGAGTTGGCCGGCAACCACCCCTAGATCGAAGCCGGCAATCTCCTCTTCCTTCCCGTACCGGTAGTTTGCCGTGAAACGACCCAGATCGCCGGAAATCACAGCGAAACTAAGTGCCCGCGCAACCGTGCACAGTAGTGACACCATCTTTGGCCGGCCAGATCTCACTGTTCCGGTGGAGTTTGGGAGCGTGCTTGGTACCGTTGGAAAGCTGGTGCGACGATCTACATTTTGGTATCAAGATTGACCCAGGAAACAGCTGGAGCACGGCGAAAAACAGCCGCGAAGTCTCAGAAAAACCACTGCGACAACCACCTTTCCACCCCGATCTACTCCGATTGCCTACGAGTGGCACGACACAGCCACCACCACGAGCTTCAGACCGCTCCGGCTACCAGATCCGTGCTTTCCCGAGCTCCGACGACCGCTGCACGCGCCGCCCACAGCAGCCTCCGTCTTCCTCCATGCGCCGCCGCCGATCTCGTCCTTTTCCGGAGAGTGAGTGCTCACCTCCCGTCCCAACGCATTCCGGGGGTCATGGGCAAGCTTTCTGTACCTTCAATTTGATCTAATTTTGGTCGGATTTGAAAACGAACAATCCCGGTCGAGGTCCGATCTTCCGGGATCGATTTCGATCAATTGCTGCGACGAATCTTGAAATTGAAGGTAGCTTCTCGTTCCTTGCATCTTCAATTTCGTTTCGGTATAAATTTTGTTGGAATCGAAATTGAAACGGGAAAATCCATGTATTTTGGAGATTTTTGCCTATTTGGGATATTTTTGTAATTTCTGAAAATATTGGGATATTTTCATAATTATTGAAAATATTGGGCAATTTTAGTAATTAGTGTTTTAATCTCGTATTTGGAAACTAAGAGGACTCCTCTGAGCCTTTGGTTAGTTTTTCGATAATTTAAAGATTTGTTTGCTAATTTATTTTTTTTAGGTGTTCCTGCACGTTCGAGGGCTGAATCAGAGATCCAGCAGGAGCATGCGTAAGACCAGTGAGTGCATTTATTTTTTAAATCATTTTGGGAATATATGCTATATTTGATTTGAATTTCAATTAAAGGTGTGAATTGAATTTTTCCTTATGCATTAAATTTAATTATTAAATATGTTTTTGATGATTTAAATATTTACATAAGTTTGATTTTATGATTTTATGATTTTCTCATTTATTTGGAATAAATATGAAATTGTGTTTTGATTGATTGTTTAATGGATTTGAAGTTTTTGGATATTTTTAGCAAGTTTGTAAAAATGGTAATTTCAAAGAAAATTGTGGCTTTTGTGAAATTTAAGAAATTTTTGGGGCAAATTTTTGATATTCAAAATATTTAATTGTTTTTCGTAAATTTTGTTAAATAGAAGATTTTGGAAAATTGTTTAAAAATAAAAGGATTTGCAAAATGGTTTAAAAATTAAATGATTTGAAAAATTGACGATATCACGGATGATTTTAAAAATGATTTTGAGGAGTACTACACGGTATTGTATGATGATTGAGATGTATGGATTATTATTGCGCGCTATATTATTATTATGCCATCCTCTGCCGCGGACACGTGTCGAGAGAGAGATGATGAGGATCCTGCCATGACGGATTTGGGTCACCGGTTCGTTGTGATGAGTTTACCCCCTTCCCCCCGCCTGTGACGACGTCAGGACGCTGAGGGTCACACGGCAACAATACTGTGATGTGGTACTGGATTTGGATTTATATGATTTGATTTATATCATTTGGATTTATGGATTTGAATTTATATGATTTGATTTATAAGATTTGGATTTATGGATTTGGATTTATACGATTTGGATTTATATGGATTTGATTTCTATGATTTGAATTGATATGATTTGATTTATGGATTTGGATATGGTTTTGGATTCATACAATTTTGAATTTATGGGTTGGAGCCCATGGTATTTGGTTTATATCGGTTTGGATTTAGCAAATGTTTCTACCTGCCATTTTATACAAACATGTTTTCAAATAAATTTAAATATTTCTTGTTGAGATTATATTTATGGTTTTGGTGATTGAGTTGTGATTTCAATAAACATTTTGAATGAAGTTTTCGCCCCTTAAACCGGTTATAATGATTTAATGATTTTGGGGATAAACTAAGGGTTTTGCGAAATGATTTTCAAAACGGGAAACCTTTCAACTAAGTGACGTGAGGTTTGAGTGAAAATAATTTTAACTACTGAGCTTATATTTTGTAGATAACTAGGAGCACTCACAGAGATTTTATATCTCACATTTTGTGTTTTAACTTCGTTCCCTAGGTCCTAGTTGCAGGTCCTCGTGAGCTACCATCGGCATCGCATCCGCTTATCGCATCCGCTTATTGCTTCCGCTACTGCCTTTACTTGTATTAGATTTTTTTTCCTTTATTTCCATTTATTGTTGAATTTGTATTATTTATATTTTTCTGTCTATCACTCTTAGTGGCTCTGTCATTCACACCTACTTCATATAGTGTTTTAATATTTATTTCAGTATTATTAGTTGATATTGGTTGCGATGCATATCTTATCTACTTTCGTCCTATTTATTGATTTATTGTATATTAAACCCTTTTTGTAAGGAGGATTCTGTCGGCTGCCCCTAAGGGTTCTAGTGGAATCTTCCTCAGGCGGGGCCTCTCTGGAGAATCTGGAGGGATTTCCGGGGCGGGTCCTGTCAGCTTGGTATCAGAGCTTTAGGTTTACTTTCCCTAGGGAGTTGCGCATTTGGTGCACCCTATTCCTTGATCAAAGTGTTTCACTAGTGATGCGATGACGTAGTAGACTCGGGGGCAACACACTCGTTTGTGTCCCGAGGTGTTGTAGCTCGTTTGGGAATTACACATGATCCTTTGGAGAGCCACTTGGATATTTCTACTCCTGCAGGAGAATCCTTATGGCCTAGCTAGGTGTTGAAGGGAAGTTGATTGTGTGTCAGAGATCAAGTTATGACGGCAGACTTGATTCTCTTGGATCTGTACGATGTGGATGTGATTCTTGGTATGGATTGGCTTACAGAGCATTATGCTTCAGTGAACTGTCGTTTTAAGGCAGTGACTTTTGAAAGGCCTGGGTTTCCAGTATTGACTTTTGAAAGGCGGTCCCATAGATTTGATCTCTGCCCTTACTGCTCGTCGTTTGTTGCATAAAGGTTGTGTCGGGTATTTAGCTCATGTGATTGACACTAGAGTCAGCGAGATTAAACTAGAGGATATACCAAAGATTTTTCGGATGTGTTTCCTGAAGATCTTCCAGGATTACCTCCAGAGAGGGAGATTGATTTTAGGATCAATCTAGTCCCGGGTACCACTCCTATATCGTTACCACCGTACCGGATGGCTCCAGCAAAACTGAAAGAGCTGAAGGAGCAGTTACAAGATCTGGTTGACAAAGGTTTTATTCGTCCGAGTGTTTCACTTTGGGGAGCGCCAATTTTGTTCGTAAAGAAGAAAGATGATTCGATGAGGTTGTGTATTGACTATCTACAGTTGAACAAAGTGACCATCCGCTATAAGTATCCACTTCCACGGATTAATGATCTGTTTGATCAGTTGCAAGGAGCTAAAGTATTTTCGAAGATTGATTTGAGGTCAGGATATCATCAGTTGAGGATTAGAGAATCTGATATTCCAAAGACAGCATTTAGATCCCGCTATGGACACTACGAGTTCCTAGTGATGTCTTTTGGATTGACTAATGCTCCAGCAGCGTTCATGGATTTGATGAATAGAGTTTTTCGGCCCTATTTGGACAAATTCGTTATCGTGTTCATCGACGACATTTTAATCTATTCGAGGGACAAAGTCGAGCACAAGAGGCATTTGAGACGAGTTTTGCAGACCTTGAGAGAACATCAATTGTATGCCAAGTTCAGCAAATGCGAATTTTGGCTAGATCGAGTAGGATTTCTTGGTCATGTTGTCTCAGCGGATGGGATTTTTGTAGATCCTCAAAAGGTGGAGGCAGTGTTGAACTGGGAGAGACCGACTACCGTTACAGAAGTAAGGAGTTTTCTTGGCTTAGCTAGTTACTACAGGCGTTTCATAGAAGCTTTCTCAAAGATAGCCGGACCACTTCACCAGTTAACAAGAAAAGGTATTAAGTTTGTTTGGGACAATAAATGTGAAGAGAGCTTTCAAGAGTTGAAAAGAAGATTGACTACAGCACCAGTGCTTACGTTACCCGAGGGTGACGAAGGATTTGTAGTCTACGTCGATGCTTCACATCAGGGTTTAGGATGTGTGCTTATGCAGCATGGGAAAGTAGTGGCTTATGCTTCACGACAGCTGAAGAAACATGAGTTGAACTACCCCACTCATGATCTAGAGCTAGCAGCAGTTGTACACTCGCTCAAGACTTAAAGGCATTATTTGTATGGAACCATTTGCCAAATATTCACGGATCACAAAAGCTTGAAGTATCTATTCACTCAGAAGGATTTGAATCTAAGATAGCGAAGGTGGATGGAGTTGATAAAAGATTATGACTGCACGATTGACTACCACCCTGGAAAGGCCAATGTGGTAGCTGATGCTTTGAGTAGGAAAGCTACAGGCTCTCTGGCGTATGTGCAATCAGTGCAGCTTCCTTTAATGTTGAAATTAAGGAAGCTAGGTGTTGAGATGACCATTCATCCTTTAGGGTGTCTCTTAGCAAATTTTCAAATTCGTACAGTTCATGTCGACCGTGTTCTTGAAGCTCAACTCCGGGATCCACAGTTACTAGAAATTAGAAGAGAGGTTAAGCAAGGTTTGAGGAGCGACTGCTCTGTGAGATGTGACGGAGCTTTGGTGATGGGTACTCGTCTGTGTGTACCTGCAAATGAAGAGCTTAAGAGAGATATTTTGGATAAAGCTCACAATTCTGCTTATGCTATGCATCCCGGCAGCACTAAGATGTATCGAAATCTAAAACCACATTATTGGTGGGTTGGAATGAAAAGAGAGATAGCAGAGTATGTCTCTAGATGTCTGATATGTCAGCAGGTGAAGGTTGAAAGACAAAAACCTTCAGGATTGCTACAACCCTTACCTATTCCAGTTTGGAAGTGGGAATATATTACCATGGATTTTGTATTTAAGCTGCCGCGCACTCCAAGGAAACATGATGGAATTTGGGAAATTGTTGATCGTCTAACTAAGTCTACACATTTCCTACCTGTTCGTGAGACATTTTCACTTCGAAAGTTGGCTGAGCTGTTTGTGAATCATACAGTGAGTTTACATGGAGTTCCAGTATCTATAGTGTCGGACAGAGACCCAAGGTTCACTTCGAGGTTTTGGAAGAAGTTACAAGAAGCACTTGGAACTCAACTACTTTTTAGTACTACCTTTCATCCTCAGACAAATGGGCAATCAGAGAGGACGATTCAAACCTTAGAGGACATGTTGAGGTCGTGTGTACTGCAGTTTAAGGAGAATTGGGAATCTCACTTACCTTTGGCCGAGTTTACTTATAATAACAGTTACCATGCCAGCATTGGAATGTCACCATACGAGGCACTGTAGGGAAAACAACGTCTCCATGCCTCGTAAATACTTGCCAGACCCTTCTCACGTGATAGACCCGCCAACTATTGATCTACGTGAGGATTTTTCTTATGAGGAGCAGCCCGTTAGGGTCGTGGATGAGAAAGAGAAAGTTTTACGTAACAAGACAATCCCGATCGTTAAGGTTATTTGGCAAAACCATGGCGTGGAAGAGGCGACTTGGGAACCTAAGGAGATGATGTTGCAGCAGTATCCCTACCTTTACCAGTGAAGAAAGACTTTTAAATTTCGTGGACGAAATTCTTGTAAGCAGGGTAGGTTGTAACATCCCGTTTTGAGAAAAATAGTAAAAATTTTAAGTTTGACCAGTTTGACCTTAAGTGGGCCTTAGGGTTGACTTTTTGTGTGGTTGTGTTTCGGTTTTGACTTTGGTACCGTTGTGTAGAGCCTGTCGATACGAGTCCGTAGACTAGTAGTACGTTTGATTCGGAGTTAAGACTAGGAAGTTATGGTCGTTTTAGTGTGAAGGGCTTTTTGGTAATCTGGCAAAGACTGATATTTATGGGAGAGAAATGACCGTTTTGCCCCTGTCTGCATCTTTAAAAATCTGGAAATTTCCTAGCCACACCCGATCTTCCCTTCCCTCCCAACTTCACCGCGCCACCTTCCCACGCCGGCAGCCGCCACACCGTGGCCGGAGTTGGCTGAAAACCACCCCTAGATCGAAGCCGGCAATCTTCTCTTCCTCCCCGTACCGGTAGTTCACCGTGAAACGACCCAGATCGCCGGAAATCACAGCGAAACTGAAAGCCCGTGCAACCGTGCACAGTCGCGACACCATCTTTGGCCGACCGGATCTCACTGTTCCGGTGGAGTTAGGGAGCGTTCTTGGTACCATTGGAAAGCTAGTGCGACGATCTACATTTTGGTACCAAGATTGACCCAGGAAACCGCCGGAGCACGGCGAAAAACGGCCGCGAAGACTCGGAAAAACCACCGCGACAGCCACCTTTCCACCCCGATATACTCTTATCGCCGGCGAGTGGCACTACACAGCCACCACCACGAGCTTCAGTCCGCACCAGCGACCAGATCTGCACTTTCCCGAGCTCTGACGACCCCCGCACGCGCTGCACGCGCCGCCCACAGCCGCCGCAGTCTTCCACCACGCGCTACCGCCGATCTCGTCCTTTTCCGGCGAGTGAGTGCTCACCTCCCGTCCCAACGCATTCCGGGGGTCATGGGCAAGCTTGATGTACCTTCAATTTGATCTAATTTTGGTCGGATTTGAAAACGCACAATCCCGGCCGAGGTCCGATCTTCCGGGATCGATTCCGATCAATTGCTGCGACGAATCTTGAAATTGAAGGTAGCTTCTCGTTCCTTGCATCTTCAATTTCGTTTCGGTATAAAGTTTGTTGGAATCGAAATTGAAACGGGAAAATCCATGTATTTTGGAGATTTTTGCCGATTTGGGACATTTTTGTAATTTCCAAAAATATTGGGATATTTTCAAAATTACTGAAAATGTTGGGCAATTTTAGTAATTAGTGTTTTAATCTCGTATTTGGAAACTAAGAGGACTCCTATGAGCCTTTGGTTAGTTTTTCGATAATTTAAAGATTTGTTTGGTAATTTTTTTTTAGGTGTTCGTGCACGTTCAAGGGCTAGATCAGAGATCCAGCAGGAGCACGCATAAAACCAGTGAGTGCATTTATTTTTTAAATCATTTTGAAAATATATGCTATATTTGATTTGAATTTCAATTAATGGTGTGAATTGAATTTTTACTTATGCATTAAATTTTAATTATTAGATATGTTTTTGATGATTTAAATATTTACATGAGTTTGATTTTATGATTTGATGATTTTCCCATTTATTTGGAATAGATATGAAATTGTGTTTTGATTGATTGTTTAATGGATTTGAAGTTTTTGGATATTTTTAGCAAGTTTGTAAAAATGGTAATTTCAAAGAAAATTGTGACTTTTGTGAAATTTAAGAAATTTTTGGGGCAAATTTTTGATATTCAAAATATTTAATTGTTTTTCGTAAACTTTGTTAAATAGAAGATTTTGGAAAATTGTTTAAAAATAAAAGGATTTGCAAAATGGTTTAAAAATAAAAGGATTTGAAAAATTGACGATATCATGGATGATTTTAAAAATGATTTTGAGGAGTACCACACGGTATTGTATGATGATTGAAATGTAATTTCAATAAACATTTTGAATGAAGTTTTCACCCCTTAACCGGTTATAATGATTTAATGATTTTGGGGATAAACTAAGGGTTTTTCGAAATGATTTTCAAAACGGGGAACCTTTCAACTGAGTGACGTGAGGTTTGAGTGAAAATAATTTTAACTACTGAGCTTATATTTTGTAGATACCTAGGAGCACTCACAGAGATTTTATATCTCACGTTTTGTGTTTTAACTTCATTCCTTAGGTCCTAGCTGCAGGTCCTTGTGAGCTACCATCGGCATCGCATCCGCTTATTGCTTCCGCTACTGCCTTTACTTGTATTAGATTTTTTTTCCTTTATTTCCGTTTATTGTTGGATTTGTATTATTTATATTTTTCTGTCTATCACTCTTAGTGGCTTTGTCATTCCCACCTACTTCATATACTGTTTTAATATTTATTTCAGTATTATTAGTTGATATTGGTTGCGATGCATATCTTATCTACTTTCGTCCTATTTATTGATTTATTGTTTATTAAACCCTTATTGTAAGGAGGATTCTGTCGGCTGCCCCGAAGGGTTATGGTGGAATCTTCCTCTGGCGGGGCCTCTCTGGAGAATCTGGAGGGATTTTCGGGACGGGTCTTGTCAGGAACCAAGAGCTAGGAGACATGAGCATAATGAAAAGAAAGTCACACTTGCACCTTTATCTCCAATGGAGGTGTACCTTGAACAATTGAAACTATCCAAATGTTCAAATGTGGATTTGGGAAGTGAAGCAAATAAAAGAATTTAGAGTAAAGAGGCCAAGAGTGAAAATAATAAAAATAAAGGCCCAATAGTGAGTGATTGCACTAATAAGAACAATAAAGAGGAAAGTACAATAGAGAAAAGTGAAAAGAGTGAAAAGAAAAAAAGTTTTAATGCAAAATAGAGAGAAGTCAATAGTGCATTCTTAGGCAAGAAAGCAAAATTGTTCGTGAGGTTTTTAGATGTTTTGCTTTGTGAAACTAACATTAATCCAGATTTTCCTAGTATTTTTGTCTCTTTATTGCAGGACTTTGATGAGAAATCAAAATTTGCTGGAGTGCTTAGAACTATTAAGTATGATAGGGATGTGGAATTTTTGAGTCCATTTTGGAAAGTTTTCTGGGATGACACATGGAGGATATTCGAACCAATAGATTGGGTTTGGGTACATTTAAGGAAGAAAATGTTTCCTAACCTTAGGAAATCGAAGTTGGATGCTAGAGAAGATGAATCGTTTGAAGTGTTTGAAAGAGTCAATGACAACACATACAAAATAGTCTTTCAGGGTGAGTACAATGAGTCCGCTACTTTCAATGTTTCTAATATTTTTCCTTTCGATATGGATTCAGATTCAAAGATGAATCTTTTTGAAGAGAGAGGGAATGATGCGGGCATCATAGAGTCATATTCTAGCATTCAAGCAAAAGAGGATGACATCATCTTACCTAGTATACTAGTGAGCGTTCTCGAGCTAAAAAATAAAAGAGGGAATGCTTGGATTTGTGAAGAGAATTATGAATGAAAATCGATTGAAGTTTCCAAATGATTCGAACACTTTTCCAAGGCCTAATGATGATTTAACAATGATTTCCAAGCAATGAATAAAGGTGGTAATGATGCTTAGAAGTTTCAGAGACGAAACGACGTAGTTTTAAAAACAAACATTTTATAATAGCAGTTTCGTAATTTTTGCTATTTTCGGATTATAATGGCAATTTTATAATTTTTACTATTTTCGTATTTTATTTATTTAGGGCTAGTTTTCAGCCTTAGGATTATTATCTTAATATTTAATGATTTAGATTGATTATTGATCTAACCCAAATACTTATATAAAAGGAAATTAATTCCTTTGTAACAGATATACAGATTTAGATTTTAATCAATTGAAAGAATTTATATTTTTATTGCTCTCAAGAGTGTTCATGCAAGGTGATGAATCAATTTCTTCTTGTTGCATTAAGAGTTTAATTATCTTATCAAAGTAGAAATACTGTGTGGCGATTGTTCTTCTATTCCATAGCCTTCTAATCCATGTTTTTAGATACAAGTTATCTAAGGATTTGGTAGGGCGGGTTCTTGTTTCCAATTATTGTTCAATATATCTTGTGTGTTTTGGGGTTTCGAATTCTTTAATCTTAGGGTTCCGCATGACTAGATTAATTAGGTTCTGTGAAGTCTGAGACCTTTGGGTGCATGTGTATTGCAATCGGCATAGGTAAAGATTAGGTTTCTTTTTTTCGGCGGGTAGGTGATTTTTGCTTATTCGGAGAAGAGGCTAAGGTTGAAGACTGCAGATCAGTTGGGTATATCTTTTAAAGTGTATAATTACTTTTTTACCTTTTAAAGTTTAACTTTGTTTATTGTTAAGAAAGTTATAAATGTAATTTATTTATGATTAAAAGCTGTTGGAGGGCACTATTCTCATTTACTGTGACACTTTGAATTGTCTGTTATGTACTCCAGCATTATAATATTGTGCAATAAGTTGCTGATAATGTTCGAGCCTTATTACTTCAACTTCTTGTTTCTCTTATGATCCATCCAGGATTTTCATGACATATGATCAATCAGGGACTCGAGTTGTCCTCATGTCCTCATCGTTTTCTCGGCCACTTATGCTTAAATGACTGCTTTGATACCATACACTAATGAGAAAGGCATTGATCCTGTGGGTTCTCGAATAGTTGTCTAATAAGGTCACAACACTCCTAGCAACTATTGTGCCCATTTTCCCTTTGCATCCTTGGAAGTATTCATGATCGTCTTGTTTGTTACCTCGCCTTGTTTGTTTCCTTAGAAATGTCTCAGTGTAAAATATATGACATTGATTTCTTACTTTGCACCCAAAATACTAAAATTAAATTTGGAGCTTATAAATTAAGACTCGTGATATGTGATGATCACCTACAAATAATATTCTTCCATATAAACTGTAATGCATCTGAGTCTTTAATTTTTGGAATAAGAATCAGCCTCCACCCATTTCGAGAAGTAATTCATTACCACTAAAATGAACTTTTTCTTCCTTAGAGCTTGTGCTAGCGGGCCTACTATGTTTAGTCCCTACTATATAAAAGGCAAAATACTAGTCATTGAGGTAATTGTTAGATAGAACATGGTATAATGGAGCAAGCTTCTGACACTTCTCATACTCTCTAACATACCGCTCTAAATTCTTCAGGAATGTGGGCCAAAAAAAATCCTTACGGCATTATTCTCTATGCCATAGACCAACCTCTTAAATGGTTGTCGAAAAAACATTCATGCATTTTAGCCATTACCTTCAATGCTTCCTTTGGTCCTATACATTTGATCAATGAACTCGAGAATGATAACATATATAATGTCCATTGAACATACAATACTTGGCCAAATTCATTTGTAATTTTTGAGCTTCTAATTTATTAGGTGACAAGTCCCATCCACAATGTATTTTACAATTTCCTTTATCCAATTTTTCTTTTCTTCTTTGACTGCCATCACCTTTGTTTCCACCGAAATACTCTTATCCGAGAGAAACTCAACTAGAGTAGTCCAATCCCTAGCTAAATGAACTGCGAAAGCTATATTGGCTAAGACACCTACATTGCAATTCTCTTCCTTTGGGAGCTATCTCAATTTCACCTTTTTCAAGATCCTACATCAACTCCTTCATCTTTTTCATATATATTGCCATAGTTGGACCCTTAGCCACATATGAACCATTAACTTGATTGATTTCCAGCTGTTAATAGTTGGAAATCTTCAAAGATGTAGCACCAAAACTCCATGTCAATCCAAGGCTTGCTATCAATGCTTCAAACTTTGCTTTATTATTGGAAGCTCTAAAACTAAAACACAATAAGTGCTCCACCACACCACCGTTTGAAATTTTCTGCAAAATTCTATCTCCACTTTCTTCAACATTGGAAGGTCCAATCAACATACAAACTCCACTCAGACATAAAAACTTTGGCCTGTTTTAGTGCTTCCTTGGACGCTTTTGAGAATTAAGCAATGAAGTCGGCAATGACTTGAAATTTCATTGTTGTCTATGAAATGTATTTAACATTTAATGCTCCTAACTCAGTTTCCCACAAGGTCATCCTTCTTTTTAAGCATGGATTATGCAATATAGTTTGTAAGGGATATGCCGTGACTACTTCAATTGTGTGGCTCTCGAAACAGGATCTCAACTTTCAAGCTGATATAACAAAAGCGTAAACCAATTTTTCCATAAAGAATATCTTATTTCTGCGTCCAATAATACTTTGCTAGCATAAAAGATCGTTCTTTGTTTGTTCCTGTCAATCTTCACTAATGTCGAGCTCACTACATAGTCCAAGACATAAATGTGTCATTGGATTCGGTTTCACAAGTAACGGTGGCGACCTGAGGTAGCTCTTTAACTCTTCAAATTTCTTCTCACATTCTTTCATCCACTCGAAATCTTTCTTACCCTTTAGAATCTTAAAAAATCCATGGCATTTGTTCAAAGAATTCGAAATGAATTTTCTAAGAGCCACAACTCTCCCATTCAATTTATGCACATCCTTCTTACTTCTTAGAGAAAGCATGTCTATTAAGGCTCTGATTTGGTCCGAATTTGCTTCTCTATTCCTCTCTAAGTAACCATACATTTGAGGAACTTCCCTGCTGAGAATCTAAAGGTTCACTCGTAGAGTTGAGTCTCATCCTATACTTCTCCAGAATATCAAAAGTATGTATCAGATGATCAAAGTGATCCTCAGCCTTCAAAGACTTTACCAAGATATCATCTATGTAAACCTCCATAGTCTTCTCGATTAGTTCCTTGAACATCCAATTGATGAGCTGCTTGTTCGTGGCCCCTGCGTTTTGAGTCCAAATGACATGACTTTGTAATAATAGATGCCCATTTTCTGTCATAAAAAATGTCTTCTTCTGATTATCTGGGTGCATTAAAATTTGATTATAGCTTGATAAAATGGGCTACCATCTCTGACAATCCGAGGTATCTAAATGATCCTTGGTCGGACCAACTTTATTAATAGTCGATAATCAACTGAACATGAAGAACCCCATACCCATCTGACCTACGAAACTGTCCAAGAGTCATTCTTGAACTTAGCTTCATTATTCTAATACCAATCCCACCCTCGAACACCATTTGTGGGTAATCCTATCAATATTCCACTATCAGCAATGGACATATTGGCCAGAGTGAGAAATACCTTACACAACAGGAGTAAATTCTCTTTTTGCAGATGCGAGGTTCTCACACCAAAACTTGAGGCCAAAAGTTAAGTTTGAATTTGTTCTCTCAATTATAACCAGTGACAAATAATTCTAATTTCATATTTTCATATGTCAGTCATCATTAAAAAAAAAAAAACTCCAAAGTTTGGATATAAATCTACCCTATTGAGTGTTGACTATTTATAAGTTTGGTCATAAGGATTTCCATGATATAGATAAGAATAATAGGATTTTGAAGCCATCAGTATCATATCTTGGAGCAAGGTAACCAAATAATTCGGTTAAACTTTGGTTTAAATTTTAAAAGGTATATTCAATTTGGAATTTAATAAATTTAAAATGAGTTTAATCATAAATTGTTATAGAATTCATAACTCTATACAAAATTTATAAGAATCCTATAAAAAATTTGCAATAGAACTAAAATTTCAATTAAAGATTTTTATTTTAAAGTTGAAACGGTTTCAAAACATTTATGCTTTGGGAGAAGAGAGGCTTATTTATAAGTTATAACTAAATAGAACATTTCCCTAAAATAACAAGGTTTCGTTTTTTGTTTTTTTTTGTTTTTTGGTTTAAGAAAATAACAAGGTTTCTTCTCAAAATTACAAAAGATTTAAGTATACAATGCTTAATAAACATAGGCATGTCAACATATCGTGTTGAACCGTATTTGTGTTGTGTTATTTTATATTTGTGTCATGTTGTTTCGTATTTGTGTCAAATTTTTTTCACCAAAACCCAACCCGTTAATCATTTTATGTTGAACCGTGTTCGTGCCGTGTTTAATTCGTGTATAAATTTGTTCTATTTGTTTACTTAAATTAATACATATTCAAATGATATGCCAAACATCTAAAGAAAATATGAACATACTAAAATTCTACATAATTAATAATTGCAATTTCAAAATATGTAAAATATTATAAATTAAAGTTAAATTAAATATTCTTTGTGGCTAAAGAAAAGAACATGCATTACAATTATCTATTTAAAAATATTCAAAATATTACAAACCAAATTAAAATTGTACGACTAATATAAGTAATATAAAAAAATTGAACTTAAAATAAAATATTAATATATAAATAGATAAAAATTGTCTATTTTCAATGAAATAAAATATAAATTCCACAGTTTTCTCCAAAATTAATAAATAATATAAAAAGTTAGCTATAAAAATAATTAAATTAATATTTTGTTTTATCGTAACATATCATGTTAACGTGTTTCAATCCGTTTTTTTATCGTATATTATCATGTGACACTAATATCAATCCGATTCGATATTACATATCTAAATTTATAAATTACCGTATTATACATGCTACATTATCGAATCATTTAGTATTTTATCAGCCTTAAATTAACAATCACATAATCAAACCTACAGTACAAATCAAATCCTAAAGCTAGCAGCTAACAAAAATTCTAATAAACATACTAGACTTGCTTTTTGTGAGTGCTTTTTAATTAATTAAAGATTATTATTTAATTTTACTCAACGTAAACTAATGAAACTGCCGGTCCCACTTGTTCATGCTTTGCCAGATGGATGATATCTCCATTACATGTGTGGAGGTTCATAAATAATATTAATTAATTATGTGCAACTAGGAATTATATAGGAGGTGCAAATACATAGAGCGGGCTAGTCTTCCAAAGATGGGTCAGATACACATGCCCCTTCTGAATTGCAGAGTTAGAAATCATGAGGAATCAGCAAGTTGATATATGTAAATCTATAACAATCACCAACTTGAAAGGGAGAGAGCGAAAAAGTATTCCAGCAAAGAATATCTGTACATGTATGCATGAATATTTATAATATTAGTGTAACAGTTAAGAAAAGTTTCATGGAAATTCATGTACTTCCATTATTTGTGTATAGGTACCTAGACATATATCCTCTAATTGATAGATATAAATATATAAGGGCAGCAATTATTGTAAAAAAAAAAAGCACCAATTTTTTTCAATAATTAACTATAATATTTTGTACCCTCTACTTTGTTTTCAATTTCAATTTAGTTTTTCAATTTTTTAATTAAAATAATTTCAATCTAGAATTTTAATTTATTTCAATTGAGTATAAGTAAGGATGAAAATATCAGTATTGATAGAAATATCGAATGTTTAAATACAGAAATATCGATGGAAATATCAACAGAATATAGATATCGATAAAAAAACGAAAAAAATGACGGAAATTTATAGAAAAATATGGAAATTTTTTATGAAACTTCACGATATACTTATTCATTAGATATTTTATCAATTTAACTATAAAAATTGAAAAAATATTTAGTGGAAATTATATTTATCATAATTCAGAGGTTTATAATACTTGTCGATAAGAACAAAAATGTTATTAATTAAGTAATAAATTATTCATTAATCAGAATAATAATACAAGTACATGATTACTTAAATATAAGTCAATTCCACATAAAATTTTTTGGTGGTTGAAAATTTTCACTCTCTTCCTCATTCTCATTTCTAATTGTGTATTGAGAGAAATATTGATCAAAAAATACGTCTCTTTGATAATTTTGCATGTAATTGTTAACATGTCAATCATATGGATCTAATATTTCATGTGATTGTCTTTGCTGATAGTCATGATATGGATATGACGTTCATTGGCTTTATTCATAACTACTAGACCTTGATTGTTGAGTTTAAGAATGTATCATTGAGTTATTACTGGATGACATTCCATAACCATCCATGAAATAAGGGTTATAGTCACCTTCAATCCTCATTGATCCAAAATTTGTAGAAAAAGATTCATCTTCTTGTTGTGATATTCTCATTGTACCTATTTTTCTGCGCGTATAATCTTTTTCTATAGCACCAATTCCTGGCCCACCTTCTCTATTTTCATGATCCTCATCTTGAGTTGCATGAGTGTAAAATTCTTCACCTATGAATGGACTCAATCTCTGTTGAATTGGTGACTCTGTTTCATAACCACTTCTAACTTCACCAGTACATCTATTGATATCGCCACTTGAACCATAGTCACTATCAATAGTTGAAAATTTTAAACATGTACTTTGGAAAGGGCCGAAGCATTAGGAGTTCTAGTTGGTTGTATCACAAGATTTTCAAAAGAATCAGCACTACTATAGCCTACTTCTTCAGCAATTACTCTTTTATTTTTGTCATTTTTTTTTATTGAAAATGTCTGATTCTTTCACGTGAGCAATTATATTAGAAGAAAAAATGATTACAATATAAAAAATAATACAATTTTATAATTGTAGATAATTTACGTGATAAATTATATCTTATATGATTAAATGATGTGAGTTTTAAACTTTTAATCAAATAAATTTTTTAACTTGTTGAAAATTTAAGCTAAAATAATCTTCTTCTTTTTTAATTATAACTATTTTTTTATTTTAAAATTGTAACAATTGTTTTATATTTTTTTAATTGTTTCAATTTTGCTTTAAAATTCCAATTCGCCTAATTATATTTTAACTTAAAATATATCATCAATAAATAATTGTAATTTAAAAAATACTCAAATATTTATAAAAATATGTCATATTTTTAAATTTTAACAATCTAAATTTTTCTGGAAATTATGAAAATTTTGACAAGTTTATGAAGCAATTACCATGGAAATTTCGATGGAAATAGCGCGGAAATATCGAAGAAATATCGAAAATTTCGACAGAAATTATGAAAATTTTACTTTTTTTTTTTGGAAAGGAATTTATTTAGGATGTTGAAAAAACTGAAATTTTCAATTTTTTCATCATTGAGTATAAGTACCTCAATTTTGATTTCAATTTAGACCCAATTTCAAATTTGTTAATTGAAATCTCAATTTTAGTTTTATTTCAGTTTGGAAATTGTATATAGTTAATCCTTATAAATGAACTTTATTTTTTAAGTTAAATAATAGTTTTGGTGTTATATTTCACCAATAAGTTATTTTGACCATAATTTTGATTTTTTACCCATATACTAAAAAATATTAAAAAAAAATGTAACACTACGGTTACTCTATATATAAATATATAACCATTTCACATCAGTTGATTCTAACAGTATATATGTACATCCAATCTGATTGGAACGTATAATTTAAAGTTATACATCCTATTTACGAAGGTGGGATGTGGATATGCACTTTAATAAAATTAGAATATTATATATTGATCTGAATTTTATGTATAAAATCAGTCCATCAATATTTTTATTGTTGGCTTTTAAGCTGTTTTAAATGTTAAAATTTAAAAATCCATTTAGAATTTATACGGGTCTAATAAAACAATAAAATTTTGATAGGAGAATGTAAACTTTGAGATTTAAAGACTGACAAATAAAGTTTTCATGTGAGAATATATATTATCATTATGAATAATGATTTAGTTGGCTATATAGGCTATGTTAAAGTATGAGATGATGATATGATACCAAAATTTAATTTAAAAAATACTGAATTTTGTTATTTTTTGTGATTATCACTAGTGAAACCGAAGTTTATGTGAAATTTTTTAATTGAAGTATTTAATTTAATTTTTTAATAATAAAATTCTAATAAAAAAGTGTACATAATAAATTTAAAAGTAACTATTTGTAACATACCATTTAAAGTGTACCGATAATTCATCATCAATAAATTAAAAAATTAAAAAATTTATACCACATCATGATTTGGGACTGGACAATTAACCCAACATATCATTTATATATTATATATATATATATATATATATATATTAATTTTAATTAAATTAATATTGTATAACATATACAAAGTGAATTATTAACTTTAATTTGCCAGTAGATATATTGAATAAAGGATAATATAACCATAATCTTGGACCGAAAAAAGAAAAATACAAAAGTCACTCTCAAGATGAACCCCGTGAGAGAATATAAACTACATCATAACTATAGCTTTTTTTTTTGGAAGTTAAACAATGTTTAATATCTTACCAATGTCTTCTTCTTATTTTTTTCACAAAAATAAAATATAAAAACAAAAAGATGAACAATTCCTTAATATGTGACCATTAGCATAAACGTAGTGGCCAAAAAGGGGTAAGAAAATTGTGCGATTGCGTCCCCTCCCACCTCAACCCCTAGGAAATCTCTTGTGGGATCGGAACTACAATGAGTGGACACGAACTCTCTCTCTCTCTCTCTCTCTATATATATATATATATATTTGGCCTCATTTTGCATTTGCATTTCACAGGCAGCAATGTTCAATGACTTTTAGAACGAAATCCTAATTATAAGAGCGTTAGTAATCATTTTCGGTATTAATTGATAGTTTTTTTTTTTTTATAAAACAAAATTTGATAACTGATATGACAGTTTAATTGATAAAATAATATCTAAATAAATTACAGTGTATTTTGGCTCTTGAACTCAATTGATGCTCTGTTTTTCCATGGCGATCTTGAACGGGATTTAGGGTCTGCCATCCATTTTCTGCTTCCCAGGACCAGCTACTGGTTTCTTTTTGTTTTCTTTCTTCTTTCTTCCGAACATTATGGACTTGGTTAGAGGAAAAGTTAACTTCTTACAGAAATCCTCGCGAGGACTCAGCCTTCAGCCTTGTGAAGAGGAGGGAGTCTTTGCTGCTCAAAATGTGTTGTCGGGGAAAGTTATGACCTCAAGGGGATTTCGGCGATACACCATTACAGAAATCATCAATAAAACTTAGAGATTAAAAGCTAGAGTTAAGATTGAGAAATTGGAAGAAAAAAATTTTAAATTCAGTTTCACAAACAAAGAAGACAAAGAGATGGTCTTCCAAAACCGGTCGTGGAATTTGAATGGAGCACATTTAAATTTAAAGGAGTGGCCGAAAGATAAAGCTTTAAATGAAATTTCTTTCAATTCCTCTACCTCTTTTCTGCAGGTGCACTGGTTGCCCTCAATGTATTTGAACCCAAGAACTGCTCGGCTAATAGGAGGCAAGGTGGGATCTTTACACTCAAATACAATCAATCGGAGATGTGTTGTGGCAAATCGATTTCTCCGATTCAAAGCAGAAATCATAGTTACAAATCCTCTGCCAGCGCGATTTTTTATAAAAAGGAATGATGGCAATGACCTGTGGATACTGTTCAAGTTGGAGAGCCTGTCGGATTTTTGTTACACTTATGGTCAGATCGACCATGTAACAAGGAAGTGTAGCAGTAGAGATCCGATGATAGTGATGACTCCGAACGGTTTGTCTGCGAAACTCTTTGGACCATGGATGAGAGCTGAAAACAATGATACGATCCTCTTCTTCAACGCTTCGGTGAGAGCGGAACGGAACATGCCGGAAGAGGAAGAAGAGGCACAGGAATCGAGGAGACTGACCCCTCTGTTGTTAGATAGCAGAAAGGACAATCCAGATCGGCTTGAAGGGACTGAAGCAAGAAAGGAAACTCAGATGATTGAATATAAAAATATTAGATGTGCCCTGAACTGGCAAGCCTGGAGATGTCATTGGAGTTGTAGGAGATTGGAGATATGGAAGCTAAGCAAAAAGTAGTGATGGAATAATTCAATTCCCCAAACTTTCAGATAGACCATATAGCTAAATGGGATGCTAATGTGTTAAAGGAACTGGACCTAAAAAAGAGTTTGGAGAGGATAAGTTTTGATGGGCTGGACCCGGAATGGCTATCTTACATTGGATTGGGTTGAAGGACTTTCTCAACATCAAAAAACATAGAAGGCTCAACAGTTAAGTCGAATAGAAAGAGGCCAGCCTTTCTTAATCTGGATGACAGGCCGAAGAGAATTATAATTCAAGAAGAGGAATGTCAGTGATGTGGGCATCGAGCACTCTTCTAGCATGGATGTTCGTGATAAGGACATTACGTTGCCAAGTGGACCAGTGACGCATTCTCGAGCTAAGAAGATCAAAGAGGAAATGCTTAGACTTGTAAAAAGAATTATGGATGAAAATCGATTCAAGTTTCCAAATGATTTGAACACCTTTTCGAAGCCTAATGATGATTTAAGCATGTTGTCCAAGCAATGGATGAAAGTCGTAATGATGTTCGAGAGTTGTGGAGACAAAACAGCGTCATTTTATAAATAAGCATCTTATAATGGCAGTTTTGTAATTTTAGATATTTTGGGATGATAATGGCAGTTTTGTAATTTAGCAATTTTCAGATTATAATGGCAGTTTCGTAATTTAACTATTTTTGGATTATAATGGCAGTTTTGTAATATTTGCTATTTTTCGTTTTAGGGTTAGTTTTCAGCCTTAGGATTACTTTCTTAATATTTAATGATTTAGATTGATTCTTGATCTAACCCTAGTCCTTTTATAAAAGGTAATCAATTCTTTTGTAAGACAGATTTGAGTTTTTAATCAATTGAGAGAATTAATTTTCTTATTGCTCCTAGGAGTGTTATTACAAGGTGAGGAATCAATTTCTTCTTCTTGTTGCATTAGGAGTTGAATTCTTTTATCAAAGTAGAAATACTTTGTGGCGATTATTCTTCTATTTCCCTAGTCTTCTAATCCATGTTTTTAGATACAAGTTATCTAAGGGTTTGGTAGGGCGGGATCTTGTTTCCAATTACTGATCAATATTTCTTGTGTATTTGGGGTTTATGATTCTTTAATCTTGGGGTTCCACATCAATTGGTATCAGAGCTTTGGTTGAGATAAGTACCTATCTATCTTTGTTTTCAATTTCTTTGTGTTCTTCGTTCATAATACTTTGATTCCCAAAAGAAAAAAAAAAGTTGTGTTTGATCCGTGCGTCTTTTTTTTTTATCTTGTTGATTTGGGTTTTTTTATTCAAAGAAAAGAACATGTAAAAAAAATAACCCTAATCGTACTATAAGCGCCTGGGGTTGCACCTTGGGTCACACCTGGGCAAGTCTGTTAGAAAGGCATCCTTAAACAAAAAAAATCTGATTTTTTTTTTCTTTTTGCTTAGGGTAATATTTACTTTCCATTACTCTAATTCTTATTTTTTTCTTTTCTTTTGATCTACTTTCTTTATTTGGTTAGGTTTTGAGATTGTGATACGTGCTATTTGTTTTTCTTGCTTTGATTTGTTGTGTTTAACTCTAAAGTGCAACTTGATTCTAGAGATTGTGAGTGGTAAAAGGCTTGAGTGGTGAGCACATTGAGGGTAAAAGCCAAAATTGTGTGAAACACGAGCGTAGTTACCATTAAAAAGAGTGAAACACGTGAGGGAGAGAAGTAAGGATTTTCTTTTACTAATCTTATCTTGTAGAAACTAAGATGTCAAGAACGGAAGGAAAAGAAGCCGCTCATTCTGAGGAAGAGCACGAAAAGGAGATGACACCGGATATGAAGCTCTTATACAAGGCCTTCACAGGAGAATTGCGGAGGTTAAACATGAAGATGGATGAGTTAAATGATAAGGTAAATGAAGTCTCTATGACCGCCACAAATAACCCAAGGATAGATGGTTCACGGACTAGAGATATAGAACTATCGGTTTCCGAGGATGATGAAGTCTCAAATCATTCAATGAGGAGACGTCCAAGGAGGGAGGAACCAAGGGCTAGGAGACATAAGCCGAGAGAAAGGAGGGACGACAACATAAGCTCCATAAAAATGCAAATACCACCATTCAAGGAGAGACATGATGCTGAAGTATATTTAGAGTGGGAAAGCAAAGTTGAACTAATTTTCGCTTGCCACAACTACTTGGATGAGAAGAAGGTAAGACTCGCCGCTGTAGAGTTTACCGATTATGCTTTGGTTTGGTGGGAACAATTATTGCAGACTAGGAGGAGATATGGTGAAAATCCAATTGTAACTTGGGGCGAGATGAAAAGGGTGATGATAAGAAGATTTGTACCATCTTTTTATTACCGGGAGGTACACCAAAAGTTGCAGTGACTCTCACAAGGAACAAGGACCGTAGAATAGTACCACAAGGAGATGGAGATGCTCCTAATCTGAGCCAACATAGATGAGGAATGAGAGGCTTCCATGGCTCGATTCTTAAGTGGACTCAATAGAGAGATTGCCGACACTGTGAAACTACATTCATATGTAGAGATAGAAGACTTAGTGAACATGGCAATTAAGGTGGAAAAGCAACTTAAAAGAAAAGGGACTACTCGAAACTTCTCAAATTCCAACTCTAAATGGAATTTAAAGTGGGAGAAACCTGAGGATAAAAAGAAGAGCTTCGATTTCAAGAATAAGGATAAGAGTGCCAGCACACCTACAGGTACTCCTAATTCTTCTTCTTCTACTACTACCACTACTAGACATAGGGAGATAAAGTGTTTTAAATGTCAAAGGTTAGGACATATTGCTTCTGACTGTCCTAATAAGAAGACTATGTTATTGAAGGGTAGTGAAATTGTTTCGGAGTCTGAGAATGATAGTGATAACGAGGTGCCACCATTGGAGGATAATTCTAGTGATAAGGAGAACATAGAGTATGCTATGAGGGGAGAGTCTCTAGTTGTTAGACGAGCCTTAAACCTTAAAGTTAAGGAGGAGAGTCTAGAGCAAAGGAAGAATATCTTTCACACTAGATGTATGGTGGGTGCAAAAATTTGTAGTTTAATAATGGATGGAGGAAGTTGTGCCAATGTAGCTAGCACTACTTTGGTAGAGAAATTGGGCTTGAAATATGAGAAGCATCCTAATCCCTATAGGTTACAATGGTTGAATGACAGTGGGAAAGTGAAAGTAACCAAACAAGTGAAGGTTGCTTTTGAAATTGGAAAGTATGTTGATGAGGTTGTGTGTGATGTAGTACCTATGCAAGCCAGGCACATTTTGTTGGGTAGGCCATGGCAATTCGATAGGAGAGTTGTTCATGATGGGCATAGGAATAGGTATGCTTTTGAATACAATGGGAATAAGCACACCCTAGCACCTCTATCTCCAAAAGAGGTGTACCTTGATCAATTGAAAATGAATAAACCTACAAATGAGGATATGAGAATTGAGACTAACAAAAAGAATGAGGGAAAATAGGCCATTAGAGAAAAGAATAAAAATAAAGGCCCAATGGAGAGTCAAAACACTTGTGAGAAAAACATGAGTGAAGTGAGGAGTGAAAAGAAAAAAAATTTCTATGCAAAAGTGAGAGATGTAAAAGGAGCATGCTTATGCAAGAGAGCACTAGTTCTCGTGAGGTTTAAGGAGTTTTATTTTTCTGAAGCTAACCTTAACCCATGTTTGCCTAGTGTTTTTGTTTCTTTATTGAAGGAATTTGAAGAAGTTTTCCCAGAGGAATTGCCTAAAGGATTACCACCAATAAGGGGCATTGAACATCAAATAGACTTGGTGCCTGGAGCGAGCCTTCCAAACTGACTGGCATATAGAAGCAACCCCGAGGAAACGAAGGAACTTCAAAGGCAAGTGGAGGAGCTATTGGCATTAGGATATGTGCGGGAAAGCTTAAGCCCATGTGTTGTATCGGTGTTGTTGGTTCCTAAGAAGGATGACACGTGGAGGATGTGCGTGGATTGTAGAGTCATCAATAAGATTACGGGAAAATATCGTTTCCCTATACCTAGGTTAGATGACATATTGGATGAATTGCATGGTTTTTGTGTGTTTACTAAAATAGACTTGAAAATTGATTACCACCAAATTAGGATGAAACCGGGTATGAATGGAAAACTGCATTTAGGACTAAGTATGGTTTATATGAATGGTTAGTAATGCCTTTTGGCTTGACTAATGCACCTAGTACCTTCATGAGACTAATGAACCATATCTTAAGAAATTTTATAGGGAAATTCGTGGTTGTCTATTTTGATGACATTGATTTATAGTAAAAATCTAGATGACCATGTAGAGCATGTTAGGGCAGTTTTAGAAGTTCTTAAGAAGGAAAAGTTATATGCCAACCTTAAAAAGTGTACTTTTTGCATTAATCGACTAATATTTCATGGCTTTGTTGTGAGTGCACGTGGTGTTGAGGTTGATGAGGAAAAGGTGAAGGCTATCCGAGAATGGCTCACACCTAAGAGTGTTTCTGAGGTAAGAAGTTTTCATGGACTAGTTGGGTTCTACCGAAGGTTTGTGAAGGACTTTTCTACCATAGCGGCACCATTGAATGAGATTGTCAAAAAAGAGGTAGGGTATAAATGGGGTAAGGACCAAGAGACAGCTTTTCAAACTCTAAAAGATAAGGTATGTTCTGCTCCTATTCTTGTATTGCCTAATTTTGACAAAACTTTTGAAATTGAATGTGATGCATCTGGGATTAGTATAGGTGCTGTTTTATTGCAGGAAAAACGTCCCATAGCATATTTTAGTGAGAAGTTGAATGGAGATCAACTCAACTACTCGACATATGATAAAAAGTTGTATGCAATTTTCCGTGCTTTGGAGGTGTGGCTGCATTACTTGTTCCCGAAGGAGTTTGTGATTCACACTGATCATGAGTCGTTGAAGCATATCAAGGGGCAAAGAAAGCTCAACAAGAGGCATCACGATGGGTTGAGTTCATAGAGACTTTTCCGTACGTGATTTGTTACAAGCAAGGTAAGGAGAATGTGGTGGCCGAAGCTTTGTCTCGGAGGTATGTCTTAATCACTACTCTTACTTCTAAGCTCTTGGGTTTTGAACAATTAAAAGACATGTATGCTAGTGATGATGATTTTGGTGAAATATATGCTGCATGTGAAAATGGTGCTTTTCATAAATTCTATAAACATGAAGGAATTCTGTTTCGTGGACATAGGATATGTGTGCCCAATTGTTCGATTAGAGAATTGCTTGATAGAGAATCACATAGTGGTGGTCTCATAGGGCATTTTGGTGTGCATAAGACCTTAGATATTTTATCTGATCATTTCTTTTGGCCACACATGCGTAGGGATGTTGAAAAAATTTGTGCTAAATGTATTGCATGTAGACAGGCTAAATCTAGGTCTATGCCACATGGTTTGTACACCCCTCTTCCTGTGCCAACGGAAACATGGGTTGATATCTCCATGGATTTTGTTCTTGGGTTGCCGAGAACTAGGAAGGGTCGTGATAGTATATTTGTTGTTGTGGATGGATTTAGTAAAATGGCGCACTTCATTGCTTGCCGTAAAACTGATGATGCAACAAATATAGCTGACTTGTTCTTTAGAGATGTAGTGAGGTTGCATGGGGTACCTAGGACAATAGTCTCGGATAGAGATGTCAAGTTCTTGAGTCACTTTTGGAAAGTTTTGTGGGAAAAGTTGGGTACTAAGCTTTTGTATTCTTCTACTTGTCATCCACAAACAGATGGACAAACGGAAGTGGTGAATAGAACTTTAGGTGCTTCACTGCGTTCTGTAGTTGGTAAAAACTTAAAATCTTGGGAATATTGTTTGCCTTTTTTGAATTTTCTTATAACTACTATTTTAAATTTTGGGATTTTCACCATTTGAGATTGTATATGGCTTTAATCCTTTAACTATATTGGATTTGATACCTTTACCTTTGAGTGAACTTGCTAACTTAGATGGACAAAAGAAGGCAGACCTAGTTAAAGCTATACACAAGAAGGCCCGACTACAGATTGAGAAGAGGAATATGTTAACTGCGCAAAAGGCTAATAAAGGGCCCTAACAAGTGATATTTGAACCAGGTGATTGGGTTTAGGAATATTTGAGGAAGGAAAAGTTTCCTAACAAAAGGAAGTCTAAGTTGGATTGATGCGGGCATCATAGAGTCATATTCTAGCATTGGAGCAAAAGATGATGACATCATCTTTCTTAGTAAACCAGTGGTGCGTTCTCGAGCTAAGAAGATCAAAGAGGGAATGCTTGGACTTGTGAAAAAAATTATGGATGAAGATCGATTCAAGTTTCCAAATGATTTGAACACTTTTCCGAGGCCTAATGATGATTTAAGCATGTTGTCCAAGCAATGGATGAAAGTCGTAATGATGCTCGAGAGTTGCGGAGATGAAACGGCGTCATTTTAAAAATAAACAACTTATAATGGCAGTTTCATAATTTAGCTATTTTTGGATGATAATGGCATTTTCATAATTTAGCTATTTTTGGATGATAATAGCATTTTCATAATTTAGCTATTTTTGGATGATAATGGCAGTTTTGTAATTTTTGCTATTTTCGTTTTTAGGGTTAGTTTTCAACCTTAGGATTTTTTTCTTAATATTTAATGGTTTAGATTGATTCTTGATCTAACCCTAGTCCTTATATAAAGGGAGATCAATTCTTTTGTAAGACAGATTTGAGTTTTTAATCAATTGAGAGAATTAATTTTCTTATTGCTCCCAGGAGTGTTCTTGCAAGGTGAGGAATCAATATATTCTTCTTGTTGCATTAGGAGTTGAATTATCCTATCAAAGTAGAAATACTTTGTGGTGATTATTCTTCTCTTTTCCTAGCCTTCTAATCCACGTTTTTAGATACAAGTTATCTAAGGGTTTGGTAGGACGGGTTCTTGTTTCCAATTACTGTTCAATATTTCTTGTGTGTTTGGGGTTTCATATTCTTTAATCTTGGGGTTCCGCATCATGGATGCTAGAGGTGATGGACATTTTCAAGTGCTCTAGAGAATCAGTGACAATGCATACAAGATTGATCTTCCAGGTGAGTATAATGTGTTCGCATCATTTAATATTGCTGATCTTTCTCCTTTTGACATGGATACAGATTCGAGGACGAATCTTTTTGAAGAGGGAGGGAATGATGTGGGCATCGAGTGCTCTTCTAGCATGGATGTTCGTTATAAGGACATTACGTTGCCAAGTGGACCAGTGACCCGTTCTCAAGCTAAAAAGATCAAAGAGGGAATGCTTGGACTTGTGAAAAGAATAATGGATAAAGATCGATTCAAGTTTCCAAATGATTTGAACACTTTTCCGAGGCTTAATGATGATTTAAGCATGTTGTCCAAGCAAGGGATGAAAGTAGTAATGATGCTCAAGAGTTGTGGAGACGAAACGGCAACATTTTAAAAATAAGCATCTTATAATAGCAGTTTCGTAATTTTAGGTATTTTTGGATGATAATGGCAGTTTCGTAATTTAGCAATTTTTGGATTATAATGGCAGTTTTGTAATATATGTTATTTTCGTTTTTAGGGTTAGTTTTCAGCCTTAGGATTACTTTTTTAATATTTAATGGTTTAGATTGATTCTTAATCTAACCCTAGTCCTTATATAAAGGGGAATCAATTCCTTTGTAAGACAGATTTGAGTTATTAATCAATTGAGAGAATTAATTTTCTTATTGCTTCCAGGAGTGTTCTTGCAAGGTGAGGAATCAATTTCTTATTCTTGTTGCATTAGGAGTTGAATTCTCTTATCAAAGTAGAAATACTTTGTGGCGGTTATTCTTCTCTTTCCCTAGCCTTCTAATCCATGTTTTTAGATACAAGTTACCTAAGGGTTTGGTAGGGCGGGATCTTGTTTACAATTACTGTTCAATATTTCTTGTGTGTTTGGGTTTTGGATTCTTTAATCTTGGGGTTCCACATCAGTCAGCTTGAAAAGGAATTAAGTCCACATGGAGAGGAAACTGTGGACCTTAATGAAGTCATTGAATCACAAAGCTCTTTTTTGTCCCGTATTACAATCTCAGAGAAGGAAACACCAAAGGCAATAGTGGTTTCCTCAACTGAAGATGCTGCGCAAAATTCTTGTGGAAGAGCATGGTCTTGTAAAAGGGAGGCTAGAAAACAAGCTAGAAATGTCAAGAGCAAATCAAAGGAGGACTGAGGGATTCCAAATGGTGATGAACCAGAGCCTTCGTCTAGAAGACATCTGGATTTTTAGGTGGCTAGGGTGGCAGGCCACAACATGCCCCCCTACAGATTTAAAGATCATCTCTTGGAACTGTAGAGGAATGGGACAACCGGATACTCTCCATTTTCTTGTAAGTCTTTCAAAAACTTATAAGCCAAATATGATTTTTCTGATGGAAACAAAATGTAAGAAAATTTGGATGGAAAAAATATGCAAGCGGATGAGTTATTGGAAATTTATCATTGTTGACCCAGTGGGCCAAGCTGGAGGTTTAACTCTATTGTGGGATGACCGGATTAATGTGGAATATGTGTGAAATTCGGAGAGAATTATTCACGGGATAATTAGGGAGTCTGATTCTTCTCTTTCTTGGAATTTTCTTGCTTGTCATGGAACACCATATCTGGCTGATAAAAGAAGTTTTTAGGATCAAGTTGAAAACATTATAAAAGACTTCACAGGGCCTTGGCTAATTTTTGGTGATCTGAATGAGATTGTGGCTAATTTTGAAAAACGGGGTGGAAGAGAGATTTGGAATAAGAAATTGTTCTAAAAAATTTGATAAATAATGTTAGAGGAATTGATCTGGGATACAAAGGGAGAAGTTACACGTGGGATAATAAACAGGAAGGTCTTGCTAGGATCTAAAAGAGACTTGACAAGGCAGTAGCCGATCACCTTTGGCTAGAGCAGAATATTGAGGCCTCAGTGACTCATCTGAGGATGGAGCAATCATACCATTGTTCGATTTTAATCAGTACGCCTCCGATGAACAATATTTATCAACGTCCATTTAGATTCATTCAAGCTTGGACCTTGGATGGATCCAGCAACAAAGTGATTCAAAATGCTTGGAATTCGGACAACAAAGGAGGAATGCACGGTCATAGATTACATAGAAGTTTAATTTTAACTTCAAAAGCTCTCAGAAAATGGAATAAAGAAGTCTTTGGATTTGCTCATAGAAAAATAAAAGAATTGGAGGATGAACTTGAATTTTTACAGCTTAATGAGTCAAACCCGGATCGTCAGGATCAACTTCAAACACTTTTAAAGATACAGAGGAGTCGTTTGGAGCTTATTAATAGACAAAAAATCAAGGGAGGTGTGGTTGATGGAAGGAGACAGAAATTCTACGTTCTTTCATACGAGTACGATGGTCAAAAGGCGAAGGAATAAAATTGTTTCTATACGAGAAGGAAATGAATGGATAAATGGGGATGAAAATATAGCTGATTATTTTGGTTCTAAGTTTGATGAGTTGTTTTCTTCAAGTCACCCGATACTATCAGGAGAAATTGATGATTTATTGACGGAAAACATTTCTGAAGTGGAAAACAATCTTCTTACTAGAACTTCTTTAGAAGAGGAAATAAAGAATTGTGTGTGAAATTTACACCTACTTAAAAGTCCGGGACCATATGGCATTTTAGGAATTTTCTTCCGGAGTTATTGGAATATTGTGAAGGATCGTTTGATCAAATTCCTTAAGGAATGCTTCAGATGTGGACAAATTCTTGAGTCGGCCAATAGAACTTTTATTGTTCTCATTCCAAATATAGAAAAAGCAAGCAACTTTAATCATTTTCGCCCGATTAGTCTATTCTGCTTCACCTACAAAGTGGTGGCAAAGATCATTACCACTCGTTTAAACAGGGTGATAGAGAAATGGATATCTCCCAATCAGGGGGCTTTTGTTAAAGGAAGGTGGATTGCAAATAATTTTGTAATTGCTCAGGAAGTGATGCAGCGGGTGAAAAAGCATAGAGGCAAGAAAGGTCTAATGGTCCTTAAAGTGGATATGAAAAAGGCGTACAATAAGATTGAATGGAGATTTCTCATTCAGGTTCTAAAGGCTTGGGGATTCAGTGAACATCTAGTGAAGTTAATTTATAGTTGCGTCAATATTGTGAATTTTTCCATCTTGCTGAATGGTAATGTGACGAGGACAATTAAACCGAGTAGAGGTTTGTGACAGAGGGATCCTTTATCTCCTTTCTTGTTTCTTATGTGTGTGGAAGTGTTTACTCGGTTGATGGATAAAGAGGAAAGAATGGGGAATATCCATGGCATAAAAGTTGCAAAAAATACTCCAGCTGTTACTCATATGCTATATGTGGATGATCTTCTTGTTATGAGTCGAGCAAACAAGAAAGAAGCTGAGGCTTTTAAGAGTTGTTTCGATCAATATTGTAATTGGTCGGGCCAAGAGGCCAATCTTGAAAAATCTTGTGTCCTTTTCTCAAAAGGAACATCTTCAAATGAGACTAAGGAAATCCTCAAGATTTCGAGCTTCAGAAAAATGGGAGAAAATTCTATACATCTTGGCAACTCTCTTATTATAGGAAGGAATCACTCCAAAGATTTCTCCCACTTAAAAGAGAAGGTGAAAAAAAAAACTAAAGGGATGGAGAAGACAACTTTTGTCTAAAGCAGGGAAGGTAGCGTTCATCAAGGCAATCATCCAAGCCATTCCCACGTATACGATGTCTACTTTTAGAGTTCCAGAGGGGATTTGCAAGGATCTTGACAAAGCGGTTAGAAAATTCTGGTGGTCTTCTAAAGACAATGGAGGAGGATTCATGGCTATGAGATTTTGGGATGACATTTGCAAACCAAAATCTCAAGGTGGTTTAGGATTCTGCAGGTTTTCGGACCTTAATTCAGCTCTCCTCTCTAAAATGGCATGGAAGATAGCTAGTGGGGAAGATTCTCTATGGATCAGGATTATGAAAGCAAAATACCTCAGATGTCAATCTTTTTTTCAATATAAGATAACTCAGGGGTCATCCTTGGTTTGGCGTAGTGTTGTTAGTTCAAGAAGTTGGATCTTGGAAGGTGCTTGTTTTCAAGTTGGAAATGGAAATTCAATTCAAATTTGGGATGATCCGTGAATCCCGAGAATGGGAGGGACAATTCCCAAATTAAATCAGGAAGTTAATACGGTGGGTTTAAACTTGGTAGCTGATCTTCGTGACTCAAATGGTTGGAAGAAGGATGTGATTGAGAATTGACTCAAATGGTTGGAAAAAGATCATCCACGTTTTTGTGTTACAGTTTCTTTAGCCTCGGCATCACTTCTTCCCTTGAATGGCGGAATGTGCTTTGATACCAAATGATGAGGAACCCCAAGCTTAAAGAAACTGTAATCCCAACACACAAGATGATATGGAACAAACCCTAGGTAAAAACCAACCCTATAGCACCTCTAGATAACAATTGTATCTAGCAACACTAATTAAAAGGCAAAGAATGAAATTGAAATTCGTCACAAAGTAAATACATTTGATAAGAAGATCAATTCCCAATGCAACAAGTAGAAGAAGAACTATTTTCACTTGGCTCATCTCTCCTAAGTCTTCTTCTTACAGTTTGGACTTCATACTCGTCTTCATCAGAAACAATTACTTCTTGTCTCCTGGGTCGTGTTCCTTCCCTTCTAGTAGTATTGGACATGGCCATGGTCATCTCCCTCATTTGCTCCATCATCTCATCCATCCTAGATTTCAATGTTTCTTCCATCGTAGAAGTCAATCTCTCTTCCATCCTTCTATACTCACCTTCCAAAGATTGTCGTAAGAGCTTTGGATCTGGTGTTGCCACTTGCTCTTCTTCCGAAGTAGAAACTCCCTTTCTCTCTCTTTTAAACATTCTTATACACTCCCTTACGTGTTTAACTCAAAAATGGTAAACTCTCGTGTTTCAGTCAAATTTAGCTTTTACCCTTTTTATGCTCACCACTCAAGCCTTTTACCACTCAAGTCTTGTTCACCAAGTTGCACTTCAAAACCAATTATCTTAAACAAAAATATAAAACTAAAATAGCAAATTTTAAAATTAAAACCTAACAATAAAAGCAAGTTCAATTCTAGAGCAAAATCACAAAAGAAAAGGACAAAAGAGTAATGAAACAAATAATAATTACTCTATGAAATCAACATAATGAGAATAGGAACAAATTTAGAATAGGAAAGTATGAACAATAAGAAACTATGAGAATAGGAAACAAATAAATTATAAAAGTAAGAAATATGGAATAATAAAAACAAATCAGAAATCAATTAGGAATAAAGAGCTTTCCTAATATTCAAGCAACCAATCTCAATATTCCAACTTTCAATTTTCTTTTTTTTTTGCTACGATTTTTTTTTCTTCTATTTTTTTTTATATATATAATCATATTCTTCTTTTTCTGCTTCTTCTTTTTTTTTGTACAATTTTTTTTTAGTACTAAAATACCAAGAACAAAAGAAAAGAGAAAAAGAAAAACGCAGAAAACAATAAGCTAATCAAAGACTCTAAAAAAAACAAAAACAAGATAAATAGGAATTTATCTTGGCCTTGCTCTGAAACCAAACGATGCGGAACTCCAAGCTTAAAGAAACTGTAATCCCGACACACAAAATGATATGGAACAAACCCTAGGTAAAAACCCGCCCTATAGCACCTCTAGATAACAATTGTATCTAGCAACACTAATTAGAAAGCAAAGAATGAAATTGAAATTCGCCACAAAGTAAATACATTTGATAAGAAGATCAATTCCCAATGCAAAAAATAGAAAAAGAACTATCCTCACTTGGAACACACAAGTCTTGTTTTCAACAAGAGTAGATTCTAAATAATCAATAATCAAAGTTTTTTTTTACAAGCTAGTAACCTCCTCTTTATATAGAGATTAGGGTTAGGTTAAGAAACAATCTAGACCATAAAATATTTAGGAAAGTAATCCTAAGGCTTAAAACTAACCCTAAATAAATATAATCCGAAAATAGCAATAATTACAAAACTGCCATTATAATCCGAAAATAGCAATAATTACGAAACTGCCATTATAATCCGAAAATAACTAATTTACGAAACTACCATTATAATCTGAAAATTGCTAAAATTATGAAACTGCCATTATAAGATGCTTATTTTTAAAACTATGTCGTTTCGTCTCCGCAACTCCTGAGCATCAATATCACATTCATCCCTTGCTTGGACATCATGCTTAAATCATCATCTTTTGCTCCAATGGTAGAATATTGCTCTATGATACTCGCATCATTCCCTTCCTCTTCAAAATGATTCGTCCTCGAATCTGAATCCATAACGAAAGGAAAAATATCATAAATATTAAAAATAGTGGACTCACCTTGAAGGATGATTTTGTATGCGTTGTCATTGACTCTTTCAAGCACTTGAAACGATTTATCTCCTCTAGCATCCAACTTCAATTTCCTAAGGTTAGGAAACCATTTCTTCCTTAATTATACCCAAACCCAATCTCCTGGTTTGAATAACCTCCACGTGTCATCCCATAAAACTTTTCCAAATGGACTAAAAAATTTCACATCCCTATCATATTGAATAGTTCGAGGCACTCCATGCAATCGCAATTTTGATTTCTCATCAAAGTTCTGCAATAAAGAGACAAAAACACTAGGCAAATTGAAGTCAAGGTTAGTTTCACAAAGCAAAATCTCTCAAAACCTCACTAACAATATTACTTTCTTGCCTAAAAATGCACTATTGACTTCTTTCTCTTTTGCATTAAAACTCTTTTTCTTTTCACTCTTCTCACTTTTCTCTATTGCACTTTCCTCTTTATTTTTCTTACTAATGCAATCACTCACCATTGGGCCTTTTTTTATATTATTTTCACTATTGGCCTCTTTACACTCAATTTTTTTATTTGCCTCACTTCCTAAATCCCCATGTGAACTTTTGGATAATTTCAATTGTTCAAAATACACCACCATTGGAGATAAAGGTGCAAGTGTGACTTTCTTTTCATTATGCTCATGTCTCCTAGCCCTTGGTTCCTCCTTCCTTGTGCGTCTCCTCGTGGAATGATTTGAGACTTCATCATCTTCGGAACTCGATGGCTCTATATCTCTAGTTCGCAAACCATCTCTCTTTGGGTTATTTGTGGCGGTCAAAAAGACTTCACTTACCTTATCATTTAGCTCATCCATCTACATCTCTTTGTAATACTCCTCTACGGACCTAGACCCTTGTGTGAATCTCTGCAACTTTTGATGATGCTCTCTATAGAAATATGATGGTACAAACCTCTTCTTCATAATTCTCTTCATCTCATCCCAAGTTGAGACCGGATCTTCTCTATACCTTCTCCTTGACTGTATAAGTTACTCCCACCAAACTAGAGCATAGTCGGTGAACTCCACTGCAGCTAGTTTAACCTTCTTCTCCTCAGAGTAATTGTGACAATCAAATATTAACTCTACCTTCTTTTTTCATTCCAAGTATGCTTCGGCATCACTTCTTCCCTTGAATGGCGGAATGTGCATCTTAATCGAACTTAGGTTGTCATAAAAAACTTTGATTATTGATTATTTAGAATCTACTCTTATTGAAAACAAGACTTGTGTGTTCCAAGTGAGGATAGTTCTTCTTCTACTTGTTGCATTGGGAATTGATCTTCTTATCAAAGGTATTTACTTTGTAGCAAAATTCAATTTCATTCTTTGCCTTCTAATTAGTGTTGCTAGATACAATTGTTATCTAGAGGTGCTATATGGCGAGTTTTTACCTAGGGTTTGTTCCATATCATCTTGTGTGTTGGGATTACAGTTTCTTTAAGCTTGGGGTTCCACATCATTTCGTATCAGAGCAAGGCCAAGATAAATTCCTATCTATCTTGTTCTTTGTTTTTCTTTTTTGAGTCTTTGATTAGCTTTTTATTTTCTGCATTTTTTTGTTTTGTTTTGTTCTTGAGTTCTTCATTGCTCTTGGTGTTTTAGTACCAAAAAAAAAATCATACAAAAAAAAAGCAAAAAAAGAAGAATCTGATTATATATACAAAAAAGAAAGAAAAAAAAATTAATGCCCCGCAACAAAAGCTTTGATTTCCTAATGTTAGGAAACCATTTCTTCCGTAAATATACTCAAACCCAATCTCCTGGTTTGAATAACCTCCACGTGTCATCCCATAAAACTTTTCCAAAGGGACTCAAAAATTCCACATCCCTATCATATTGAATAGTTCGAGGCACTCCACGCAATTTTGATTTCTCATCAAAGTTCTGCAATAAAGAGACAAAAACACTAGACAAATTAAAGTTAAGGTTAGTTTCACAAAGCAAAACCTCTCGAAACCTCACTAACAATATTGCTTTCTTGCCTAAGAATGCACTATTGACTTCTTTCTCTTTTGCATTAAAACTATTTTTCTTTTCACTCTTTACACTTTTCTCTATTGCACTTTCCTCTTTATTTTTCTTACTGGTGCAATCACTCACCGTTGGGCCTTTATTTATATTATTTTCACTTTTGGCCTCTTTACACTCAATTTTTTTATTTGCCTCACTTCCCAAATCCCCATATGAACTTTTGGATAATTTCAATTATTCAAAATACACATATTTTGGAGATAAGGGTGCAAGTGTGACTTTCTTTCCATTGTGCTCAAAAGAATACCTATTCTTAAAACCTTCATGGATAGTCCTCCTATCGGATTGCCATGGTCTACCCAATAAAATATGCTCCGCTTGCATAGGTACTACATCACACAAAACTTCATCACTATACTTTCCAATAGAAAAGGCAACTTTCACTCTCTTTTTTACCTTAATCTCCCCACTATCATTCAACCATTGTAACCTATAAGGGTTAAGGTGTTTTTCACATACTAGTCCCAACTTCTCAACCAAAGTAGTACTAGCAACATTAGCACAACTACCACCATCAATGATTAAACTACATGTTTTATCACCCACAAAACATCTAGTGTGAAAAATATTCTCCCTTTGTTTTAGTCCCTCTTCCTTCACCTTCAAATTTAAAACCCTCCTAATTACTAGGGACTCTCCAACTACGGGATACTCTACATCCTCATCCTCACTAGAATCATACTCTAATAGTGGCCTTTTCCTATCGGACTCAGACTCCGACATTACTTCATTACCCCTCATCAACATAGTTTTCCTATTTGGACATTCGGAAGCAATATGCCTAAACCCTTGACATTTAAAACATTTTATTTTCCTATGTCTAGAAGTACTAGAAGTGTTAGGATTAGGAGTACCTCTTGTTAGGTTGGCACTCTTATCCTTGAACTTGGATGCATCTCCAATTTTCTCTTTGGTCTCCAAGTTCTTCTCTCTCTTATTGTCGTCATACTTGTTCCACTTCCAATTGGAGCTTGAAAACCCTTTTGATGACCCTTCACTTCTCAATTTCTTTTCCACTTTAATAGCCATGATGACCATTTCTTCAATTTCTACATATGGATGTAGATCAACCACCTTGGCAATATCTTTGTTCATCCCACATAGAAATCTTGCCATTGTAGCTTCTCTATTCTATTCAATGTTGGCCCTTATCATAATCATCTCCATCTCTTTGTAATACTCCTCTACGGACCTAGACCCTTGTATGAGTCTCTGCAACTTTTTATGAAGCTCTCTATAGTAATAGGATGGTACAAACCTCTTCCTTATAATTATCTTCATCTCATCCCAAGTTGAGACCGGATCTTCTCTATATCTCCTTCTTTGACTGTATAAGTTGCTCCCACCAAACTAGAGCATAGTCGGTGAACTCCACTGCGGCTAGTTTAACCTTTTTCTTGTCAGAGTAATTGTGATAATCAAATATTAACTCTACTTTTTTTTTCCATTCCAAGTATGCCTCAACATCACTTCTTCCCTTGAATGGCGGAATGTGCATCTTAATGGAACTTAGGTTGTCATCCTGTTCTCCTCTTAGCTCCTCTCTCCTAGGTCTTCTTCTTACAGTTTGGACTTCATACTCGTCTTCATCAGAAACAATTACTTCTTGTCTCCTGGGTCGTGTTCCTTCCCTTCTAGTAGTATTGGAAATGGCCATGGTCATCTCCCTCATTTGCTCCATCATCTCATCCATCCTAGATTTCAATGTTTCTTCCATCCTGGAAGTCAATTTCTCTTCCATCATTCTATACTCACCCTCCTAGGATTGTTGTAAGAGCTTTGGATCCGGTGTTGCCACTTGCTCTTCTTCTGAAGTAGAAACTCCCTTTCTATCTCTTTTAGACATTCTTACACACTCCCTTACGTGTTTAACTCAACAATGGTAAACCCTCGTGTTTTACACAAATTTAGCTTTTACCCTTTTTATGCTCACCACTCAAGCATTTTACCACTCAAGTCTTTTTCACCAAGTTGCATATCAAAACCAATTATCTTAAACAAAAATATAAAACTAAAATAGCAAATTTCAAAATTAAAACCTAACAATAAAAGCAAGTTCAATTCTAGAGCAAAATTGACACAAAAGAAACGGACAAAAGAGTAATGAAACAAATAATAATTACTCTATGAAATCAACACAATGAGCATAGGAAACTAAACAAATTTAAAATAGGTAAGTATGAAAATAAGAAACTATGAGAATAAGAAACAAATAAATTAGGAAAGTAGGAAATATGGAATAATAATAAAAAATCAAAGTCAATTAGGAATAAGTAACTTTCCTAATATTCAAGCAACCAATCTTAATATTCAACTTTCACTATATATATATATATTTTTTTTGCTACAATTTTTTTTTCTTTTTCTTTTCTATATATAATTAGATTCTTCTTTTTGTGCTCTGATACTAAATGATGCGGAACCCCAAGCTTAAAGAAACTGTAATCCCAACACACAAGATGATATGGAACAAACCCTAGGTAAAAACCCGCCCTATAGCACCTCTAGATAATAATTGTATCTAGCAACACTAATTAGAAGGCAAGAATGAAATTGAAATTCGCCATAAAGTAAATACCTTTGATAAGAAGATCAATTCCCAATACAACAAGTAGAAGAAGAACTATCCTCACTTGGAACACACAAGTCTTGTTGAAAACAAGAGTAGATTCTCAATAATCAATAATCAAAGTTTTTTTTTACAAGCTAGTAACCTCCCCTTTATATAGAGATTATGGTTAGGTTAAGAAACAATCTAGACTATAAAATAATTAGGAAAGTAATCCTAAGGCTTAAAACTAACCCTAATAATATAATCCGAAAATATCAATAATTACAAAACTGCCATTATAATCCAGAAATAGCAATAATTACGAAACTGCCATTATAATCCGAAAAATAGCTAAAATTACGAAACTGTCATTATAAGATGTTTATTTTTAAAACTACGTTGTTTCGTCTCCGCAACTCCTGAGCATCAATACCACCTTCATCCCTTGCTTGGAGATCATGCTTAAATTATCATCTTTTACTCCAATGGTAAAATTTTGCTCTATGATGCCCGCATCATTAAGGAAGGAAGGTTCTCAGTTAAAAACTGCTTCTATATAAATGTTGTCAGCCCCGATGCAAATGATCCGAGCTTATGGGTAGACATCTGGAAATTAAAAATTCATGAGAGATTGAAGTTGTTTCTTTGGAGGGTAATGGCTGGTGCTTTTCTAACTAAGGAAACTGTTACAAAAAGGATAGGAGGTGGTGATATGACTTGCAGTTTATGTGGAGCTGAGACTGAAACCTTGTTCCATCTTTCTAAAGATTGTCATGGTGCTCGTTCTATAGCTTTCGGAAGTAAATGGGGCTTTATGCTTTGACAATTGGAGGGTTTCCAATATCACTGAGATGATAATGTGCTGTGTTCATCCAGGAAAGAGAATACAAGGTTTGAAAGATAAAGACTTTTCAGTTTTTATGCTTTCTCTATGGTACTGCTGTTGGTTGTTTAGAAATAAACTGGTTCATGGTGTTCCAATAGAGATTAAGGAAATGGTTTCTATGTTTAATCATATGGCTGAGGATTTTATGGAAATATCTGATTTTGTTGAGGTTGTTGAACCTATGGTTGAGGAGCGAAGGAATCCTCCTCCATTGGGATGGTTGAAAGCAAATGTGGATGCGGCTTATAGGGAGGGAGATGTTGCTTTGGGGCTTGTGATCCGGAATGATAGGGGAGAAGGTGTTTTAATCTCCTCTAAGCTCTCAAAATGTCTTTCAGTTCTAGAGGCTGAATTACAAGCTTTGCTTTGGGCAATTAGGTGGTAAAGACTGAGGGGTGGATGAATGTTATTTGGTCTTCTGACTCAAAGTTGTTGTTGAATGAGATTAATGCTATAACTGAGCCTTGTAGGTGGGATACAAGACTCAACATCCTCCTGATCAAAGATGTTAGCTATTCTTTTAATTGGCTTTTTGAATTGAATGCTAGATCAGCAAATAAAAGTGTTGATTATGTTGCAAAACACTCCTTTTCTAATGAGTGTAATCTTTATTTTGACTTTTCTTTAATTTCAATCCCCCCTTCTATCCTTTTTGTGCTTATTGCTGATTCAGAAGGAGGTGGTTCTATGTAATCCTCTTTTGGAGGCTTTTTGTGCTTTATAATGCGATTCCTTTTACCAAAAAAAAATTGATAAAATAATATAATTTTTTTATATTAGTATTTTTAATTTTAAT